>JAAAWM010008853.1:0-17368 GCA_036873465.1 Thinopyrum obtusiflorum
TTGCCATGGCCGATTCAAAAGGGGCTAGGGGTTCTTTCCTAGGTTTCAATGCCTTGGATAGCCCTTCCATCCTCTCTAAGCTCATAAATAATGATGCTATGGAAAAACCTGCCGGGGTTATGAATGAGAATCTGAATAATTTCGAGGAAGATGATCCCGGAATATTCCGTTATTTACTTGATGAGTCTTTGAAAGATGCTTGGGATAGGTTACTGAGAATCCGGGCTAGTTTTGTGCCCCAATATCAAATTGAAATATACTTAAAAAGCTTTTATGTCGCCTTACCTTCATCGTTTAAGCATGTTTTAGACTCTATTTTTGAAGAAGGTTTCCTTGAAGGGGATGCTGTAGATACCTATGAAAAGATGAAAACCATATTTGGGCACCCCATGAATGAGAAGGTCGAATCTACCTCTCTTTTGCTTTCCTATCAAAACGAAACCAACAAAGAGATAAAGGCTAGCCTAGATGCAAATTTCCGTAATGTTCTTAATCTTTCTTCAACCATTAATAACCATGTGCTTTATCAGAACAGAAAGATTAATGCCATAGATAATAAGTTTGCTCTTTTCCTTCCTAAAACTAAAGATGGCAATACTTAGATCTATCATTGCTTTTATGCCTAGCTAGGGGCGTTAAATGATAGCGCTTGTTGGGAGGCAACCCAATTTTATTTTAGTTTTTTGCTTTTTGCTTAAGTTTAGGAATAAATATTTGATCTAGCCTCTGGTTAGATTTGTTTTTATGTTTTAATTAATGTTTGTGCCAAGTAAAACCTATAGGATCTTCTTGGATGATAGTTATTTGATCTTGCTGAAAATTCCAGAAACTTTCTGTTCACGAAAACAATTGTTAAAAATCACCAGAACGTGATAAAATATTGATTCCAATTGCAGTAGATCAATAAACAAATTGTATAGGTCGTCCTATTTTGGTAGATTTTTTCTGAGTTACAGAAGTTTGCGTTAGTTATAGATTACTACAGACTGTTCTGTTTTTGACAGATGGGGGGGGGGGGGGGGGGGGGGGGGGGGGGGGGGGGGGGGGGGGGGGGGGGGGGGGGGGGGGGGGGGGGGGGGGGGGGGGGGGGGGGGGGGGGGGGGGGGGGGGGGGGGGGGGGGGGGGGGGGGGGGGGGGGGGGGGGGGGGGGGGGGGGGGGGGGGGGGGGGGGGGGGGGGGGGGGGGGGGGGGGGGGGGGGGGGGGGGGGGGGGGGGGGGGGGGGGGGGGGGGGGGGGGGGGGGGGGGGGGGGGGGGGGGGGGGGGGGGGGGGGGGGGGGGGGGGGGGGGGGGGGGGGGGGGGGGGGGGGGGGGGGGGGGGGGGGGGGGGGGGGGGGGGGGGGGGGGGGGGGGGGGGGGGGGGGGGGGGGGGGGGGGGGGGGGGGGGGGGGGGGGGGGGGGGGGGGGGGGGGGGGGGGGGGGGGGGGGGGGGGGGGGGGGGGGGGGGGGGGGGGGGGGGGGGGGGGGGGGGGGGGGGGGGGGGGGGGGGGGGGGGGGGGGGGGGGGGGGGGGGGGGGGGGGGGGGGGGGGGGGGGGGGGGGGGGGGGGGGGGGGGGGGGGGGGGGGGGGGGGGGGGGGGGGGGGGGGGGGGGGGGGGGGGGGGGGGGGGGGGGGGGGGGGGGGGGGGGGGGGGGGGGGGGGGGGGGGGGGGGGGGGGGGGGGGGGGGGGGGGGGGGGGGGGGGGGGGGGGGGGGGGTGCTCAAGAGGTAGCAAGAAGGATTTCTGGTGCCGTTGCCGGGGAGATCTATGCCAAGTCAAGACATAGCAAGTACCCATCACAACTCTTATCCTTTACATTACATTATTTGCCATTTGCCTCTTGTTTTCCTCTCCCCCACTTCACCCTTGCCATTTTATTCGCCCTCTTTTTCCGTTCCCCTTCTCTTTTCCAGTTTGTCTCTTTTGCCTGTTTCTTGTTCGCTTGTTTGCTTGTGTTGGATTGCTTGCTTGTCACGATGGCTCAAGATAATACTAAATTATGTGACTTTTCCAATACCAACAATAATGATTTTATTAGTACTCCGATTGCTCCTCTTATCGATGCTGAATCTTGTGAGATTAATACTGCTTTGCTAAATCTTGTCATGAAATATCCATTTTCTGGCCTTCCTAGTGAAGATGTCGCTACCCGTCTAAACAACTTTATTGATTTGTGTGATATGCAAAAGAAGAAAGATGTGGATAATGATATTGTTAAGCTTAGGCTATTTCCGTTTTCGCTTAGAGATCGCGCTAAAGCTTGGTTTTTGTCTTTGCCTAAAAATAGTATTGATTCATGGAATTAGTGCAAAGATGCTTTTATCTCTAAGTATTTTCCTCCCGCTAAGATCATCTCTCTTAGAAACGATATTATGAATTTTAAGCAACTTGATCATGAGCATGATGCACAATATTGGGAGAGGATGAAATTAATGATACGTGATTGCCCTACACATGGTTTGAATCTTTGGATGATTATACAAAAATTTTATGCCGGATTGAAATTTGCTTCTAGAAATCTTTTAGATTTGGCCGCGGGAGGCACTTTTATGGAAATCAGTTTAGGAGAAGCTACCAAACTCCTAGATAATATTATGGTTAATTATTCTCAATGGCACACTGAAAGATCTACTAGTAAAAAGGTGCATGCAATTGAAGAGATTAATGTTTTGAGTGGAAAGATGGATGAACTTATGAAATTGTTTGCTAATAAGAGTGCTCCTACTGATCCCAATAATATGCCTTTGTCTACTTTGATTGAGAATAATAATGAATCTATGGATGTGAATTTTGTTGGTTGGAACAATTTTGGTAATAACGCGTATAGAGGTAATTTTAATCCTAGGACGTTTCCTAGTAATTCCTCTAATAATTATGGTAATTCCTACAACAATTCTTATGGAAATTATAATAAGATGCCCTCTGATTTTGAATCTAGTATTAAAGAATTTATTAGTTCACAAAAGAGTTTCAATGCTTTGATTGAAGAAAAATTGCTTAAGATTGATGAGTTGGCTAGGAATGTGGATAGAATTTCTCTTGATGTTGATTCTTTGAAACTTAGATCTATTCCACCTAAGGATGATATCAATGAGTCTCTCAAAGCCATGAGAATTTCCATTGATGAGTGCAAAGAAAGAACCGCTAGGATGCGTGCTAAGAAAGATTGCTTTGTTAAAGCGTGTTCTTCTAGTTTTTATTATAATAAGGATGAAGATCTAAAAGTGATTGATGTGTCCCCTATTAAATCTTTGTTTTGCAATATGAATCTTGATAATGATGGGACTGAAGATGAGTCAACTTTAGTTAGAAGGCGTCCCAAAAATTCAGAGTTTTTAGATCTTGATGCTAAAATTGTTAAAAGTGGGATTGAAGAGGTTAAAACTTTAGATAGCAACGAACCACTATATTGGATTTCAAGGAATTTAATTATGATAATTTCTCTTTGATAGATTTTATTTCCTTGTTGCAATCTGTGCTAAATTCTCCTCATGCTTATAGTCAAAATAAAGCTTTTACTAAACATATCGTTGATGCTTTGATGCAATCTTATGAAGAAAAACTTGAGTTGGAAGTTTCTATCCCTAGAAAACTTTATGATGAGTGGGAACCTACAATTAGAATTAAAATTAAAGATCATGAATGCTATGCTTTGTGTTATTTGGGTGCTAGTGTTTCCACGATCCCAAAAACTTTGTGTGATTTGCTAGGTTTCCATGAATTTGATGATTGTTCTTTAAACTTGCACCTTGCGGATTCCACTATTAAGAAACCTATGGGAAATATTAATGATGTTCTTATTGTTGCAAATAGGAATTATGTGCCCGTAGATTTCATTGTTCTTGATATAGATTTCAATCCTTCATGTCCTATTATTCTTGGTAGACCTTTCCTTGGAACGATTGGTGCAATTATTGATATGAAGGAAGGGAATATTAGATTCCAATTTTAGTTAAGGAAAGGCATGGAACACTTCCTAGAAATAAAGTTAAATTACGATATGAATCTATTATGAGAGCCACTTATGGATTGCCTACCAAAGATGGCAATACCTAGATCTACCCTTGCTTTTATGCCTAGCTAGGGGCGTTAAACGATATTGCTTGTTGGGAGGCAACCCAATTTTATTTTTATTCCTTGATTTTTTCTCCTGTTTAGTAATAAATAATTTATCTATCCTATGTTTTGGTTGTGTTTTTTGTGTTTAGTTAGTGTTTGTGCCAAGTAGAACCGTTGGGAAGACTTGGGGGAAGTCTTTTTGATCTTGCTGTAGAAAACAGAAACTTAGCGCTCACGAGAATTGCTGCCATGTTTTATTGGGGAGTGATATTTAGTTAATTATTTTTCAGTTGATTAATAGAGAAATTCCTCACGTCCAGAAATTTATTTTAGAATTTTTGGGGTTCCATAAGTTCGCGTTAGTTACAGATTACTACAGACTGTTCTGTTTTTGACAGATTCTGTTTTTGTGTGTTGTTTGCTTATTTTGATGAATCTATGGCTAGTAGTAGAGTTTATAAACCATATAGAAGTTGGAATAAATTAGGTTTAACACCAATATAAATAAAGAATTAGTTCATTACAGTACCTTTAAGTGGTGTTTTGTTTTCTTTCGCTGAAGGAGCTCACGAGATTTTCTGTTAAGTTTTGTGTTGTGAAGTTTTCAAGTTTTGGGTAAAGATTTGATGGAGTATGGAACAAGGAGTGGCAAGAGCCTAAGCTTGGGGATGCCCAAGGCACCCCAAGGTAAATACAAGGACACCAAAAAGCCTAAGCTTGGGGATGCCCCGGAAGGCATCCCCTCTTTTGTCTTCGTTCATCGGTAACTTTACTTGGAGCTATATTTTTATTCACCACATGATATGTGTTTTGCTTGGAGTGTCTTGTATAATTTGAGTATATTCTTTCTATTTAACCTCAATCATCCTTGCTGTACACACCTTTTGAGAGAGACACACATGAATTAGAATTTATTAGAATACTCTATGTGCTTCACTTATATCTTTTGAGCTATATAGTTTTTGCTCTAGTGCTTCACTTATATCTTTTAGAGCACGACGGTGGTTCAATTTTATAGAAATAATTAATCTCTCATGCTTCACTTATATTATTTTGAGAGTCCTTTAGAACAACATGGCAATTTGCTTTTAGGCATTATAAAAACTTTCATATAAGTGCATTGAATACTAAGAGAAGTTTGATACTTGATGATTGTTTTGAGATATGGAGCTGGTGATATTAGAGTCATGCTAGTTGAGTAGTTGTGAATTTGAGAAATACTTCTGTTGAAGTTTGTGATTCCCGTAGCATGCACGTATGGTGAACCGTTATGTGATGAAGTCGGAGGATGAGGGGGGGGGGGGGGGGGGGGGGGGGGGGGGGGGGGGGGGGGGGGGGGGGGGGGGGGGGGGGGGGGGGGGGGGGGGGGGGGGGGGGGGGGGGGGGGGGGGGGGGGGGGGGGGGGGGGGGGGGGGGGGGGGGGGGGGGGGGGGGGGGGGGGGGGGGGGGGGGGGGGGGGGGGGGGGGGGGGGGGGGGGGGGGGGGGGGGGGGGGGGGGGGGGGGGGGGGGGGGGGGGGGGGGGGGGGGGGGGGGGGGGGGGGGGGGGGGGGGGGGGGGGGGGGGGGGGGGGGGGGGGGGGGGGGGGGGGGGGGGGGGGGGGGGGGGGGGGGGGGGGGGGGGGGGGGGGGGGGGGGGGGGGGGGGGGGGGGGGGGGGGGGGGGGGGGGGGGGGGGGGGGGGGGGGGGGGGGGGGGGGGGGGGGGGGGGGGGGGGGGGGGGGGGGGGGGGGGGGGGGGGGGGGGGGGGGGGGGGGGGGGGGGGGGGGGGGGGGGGGGGGGGGGGGGGGGGGGGGGGGGGGGGGGGGGGGGGGGGGGGGGGGGGGGGGGGGGGGGGGGGGGGGGGGGGGGCCTATAGGTTTTACTTGGCACAAACACTAATTAAAACATAAAACCACATCTAATCAGAGGCTAGATCAATTATTTATTCCTAAACAGAACCAAAAAGCAAGAAACAAAAATAAAATTGGGTTGCCTCCCAACAAGCGCTATCGTTTAACGCCCCTAGCTAGGCATAAAAGCAAGGATAGATCTAGGTATTATCATCTTTGGTATGCAATCCTTCAATCGAACACTTATAACCCTTAGGAATTTCCTTATTTTTATTAATAATCAAACTCCTAGGCAAGAAACCGAGAAAATCTTTTATATCAAAAGGTTCCTTAATGATAGCGAGAAAGTCGGGGTGAACACTTATGGATTTAAGATCCGCATTTTCCTTACTAGAAGTTTCACCCTTATTTTTAGGAACATACATCAATTTGGCAATTTTAGTATTTGGAGGTTTTGGAGTATTTTGCACGGAAGAAAACGCAGACCCTAAGTTGGTAATAATATCCTCAATTTTATCAATCCTTGTGGAATCTTGATCTATCTTTTCGTTAACTATGGGTTCCTTTTCCTTAAAATTTTTAAAAGCAACTCCTACCTTAGATCCGTATTGGGTAATTTGGTTGTGGATCTTTTTATCCAAATTTTCAATCAATTCTATAGTAGCAACTTTATTTTCAATAATTTCAAGCCTTTGCATCACATGTTCCAAAGTTAAAATAGTACCATTTACCAAAAGAGGTGGTGCGCCAAACAAATCTAACATAGCATTATAAGAATCAAAAGTATGGCTACCCAAGAAATTCCCTCCGGTAAGGGGGGGGGGGGGGGGGGGGGGGGGGGGGGGGGGGGGGGGGGGGGGGGGGGGGGGGGGGGGGGGGGGGGGGGGGGGGGGGGGGGGGGGGGGGGGGGGGGGGGGGGGGGGGGGGGGGGGGGGGGGGGGGGGGGGGGGGGGGGGGGGGGGGGGGGGGGGGGGGGGGGGGGGGGGGGGGGGGGGGGGGGGGGGGGGGGGGGGGGGGGGGGGGGGGGGGGGGGGGGGGGGGGGGGGGGGGGGGGGGGGGGGGGGGGGGGGGGGGGGGGGGGGGGGGGGGGGGGGGGGGGGGGGGGGGGGGGGGGGGGGGGGGGGGGGGGGGGGGGGGGGGGGGGGGGGGGGGGGGGGGGGGGGGGGGGGGGGGGGGGGGGGGGGGGGGGGGGGGGGGGGGGGGGGGGGGGGGGGGGGGGGGGGGGGGGGGGGGGGGGGGGGGGGGGGGGGGGGGGGGGGGGGGGGGGGGGGGGGGGGGGGGGGGGGGGGGGGGGGGGGGGGGGGGGGGGGGGGGGGGGGGGGGGGGGGGGGGGGGGGGGGGGGGGGGGGGGGGGGGGGGGGGGGGGGGGGGGGGGGGGGGGGGGGGGGGGGGGGGGGGGGGGGGGGGGGGGGGGGGGGGGGGGGGGGGGGGGGGGGGGGGGGGGGGGGGGGGGGGGGGGGGGGGGGGGGGGGGGGGGGGGGGGGGGGGGGGGGGGGGGGGGGGGGGGGGGGGGGGGGGGGGGGGGGGGGGGGGGGGGGGGGGGGGGGGGGGGGGGGGGGGGGGGGGGGGGGGGGGGGGGGGGGGGGGGGGGGGGGGGGGGGGGGGGGGGGGGGGGGGGGGGGGGGGGGGGGGGGGGGGGGGGGGGGGGGGGGGGGGGGGGGGGGGGGGGGGGGGGGGGGGGGGGGGGGGGGGGGGGGGGGGGGGGGGGGGGGGGGGGGGGGGGGGGGGGGGGGGGGGGGGGGGGGGGGGGGGGGGGGGGGGGGGGGGGGGGGGGGGGGGGGGGGGGGGGGGGGGGGGGGGGGGGGGGGGGGGGGGGGGGGGGGGGGGGGGGGGGGGGGGGGGGGGGGGGGGGGGGGGGGGGGGGGGGGGGGGGGGGGGGGGGGGGGGGGGGGGGGGGGGGGGGGGGGGGGGGGGGGGGGGGGGGGGGGGGGGGGGGGGGGGGGGGGGGGGGGGGGGGGGGGGGGGGGGGGGGGGGGGGGGGGGGGGGGGGGGGGGGGGGGGGGGGGGGGGGGGGGGGGGGGGGGGGGGGGGGGGGGGGGGGGGGGGGGGGGGGGGGGGGGGGGGGGGGGGGGGGGGGGGGGGGGGGGGGGGGGGGGGGGGGGGGGGGGGGGGGGGGGGGGGGGGGGGGGGGGGGGGGGGGGGGGGGGGGGGGGGGGGGGGGGGGGGGGGGGGGGGGGGGGGGGGGGGGGGGGGGGGGGGGGGGGGGGGGGGGGGGGGGGGGGGGGGGGGGGGGGGGGGGGGGGGGGGGGGGGGGGGGGGGGGGGGGGGGGGGGGGGGGGGGGGGGGGGGGGGGGGGGGGGGGGGGGGGGGGGGGGGGGGGGGGGGGGGGGGGGGGGGGGGGGGGGGGGGGGGGGGGGGGGGGGGGGGGGGGGGGGGGGGGGGGGGGGGGGGGGGGGGGGGGGGGGGGGGGGGGGGGGGGGGGGGGGGGGGGGGGGGGGGGGGGGGGGGGGGGGGGGGGGGGGGGGGGGGGGGGGGGGGGGGGGGGGGGGGGGGGGGGGGGGGGGGGGGGGGGGGGGGGGGGGGGGGGGGGGGGGGGGGGGGGGGGGGGGGGGGGGGGGGGGGGGGGGGGGGGGGGGGGGGGGGGGGGGGGGGGGGGGGGGGGGGGGGGGGGGGGGGGGGGGGGGGGGGGGGGGGGGGGGGGGGGGGGGGGGGGGGGGGGGGGGGGGGGGGGGGGGGGGGGGGGGGGGGGGGGGGGGGGGGGGGGGGGGGGGGGGGGGGGGGGGGGGGGGGGGGGGGGGGGGGGGGGGGGGGGGGGGGGGGGGGGGGGGGGGGGGGGGGGGGGGGGGGGGGGGGGGGGGGGGGGGGGGGGGGGGGGGGGGGGGGGGGGGGGGGGGGGGGGGGGGGGGGGGGGGGGGGGGGGGGGGGGGGGGGGGGGGGGGGGGGGGGGGGGGGGGGGGGGGGGGGGGGGGGGGGGGGGGGGGGGGGGGGGGGGGGGGGGGGGGGGGGGGGGGGGGGGGGGGGGGGGGGGGGGGGGGGGGGGGGGGGGGGGGGGGGGGGGGGGGGGGGGGGGGGGGGGGGGGGGGGGGGGGGGGGGGGGGGGGGGGGGGGGGGGGGGGGGGGGGGGGGGGGGGGGGGGGGGGGGGGGGGGGGGGGGGGGGGGGGGGGGGGGGGGGGGGGGGGGGGGGGGGGGGGGGGGGGGGGGGGGGGGGGGGGGGGGGGGGGGGGGGGGGGGGGGGGGGGGGGGGGGGGGGGGGGGGGGGGGGGGGGGGGGGGGGGGGGGGGGGGGGGGGGGGGGGGGGGGGGGGGGGGGGGGGGGGGGGGGGGGGGGGGGGGGGGGGGGGGGGGGGGGGGGGGGGGGGGGGGGGGGGGGGGGGGGGGGGGGGGGGGGGGGGGGGGGGGGGGGGGGGGGGGGGGGGGGGGGGGGGGGGGGGGGGGGGGGGGGGGGGGGGGGGGGGGGGGGGGGGGGGGGGGGGGGGGGGGGGGGGGGGGGGGGGGGGGGGGGGGGGGGGGGGGGGGGGGGGGGGGGGGGGGGGGGGGGGGGGGGGGGGGGGGGGGGGGGGGGGGGGGGGGGGGGGGGGGGGGGGGGGGGGGGGGGGGGGGGGGGGGGGGGGGGGGGGGGGGGGGGGGGGGGGGGGGGGGGGGGGGGGGGGGGGGGGGGGGGGGGGGGGGGGGGGGGGGGGGGGGGGGGGGGGGGGGGGGGGGGGGAGAGGCTAAACCCTAGAAGCTAGCCTATGGTATGATTGTATGTTGTGCTACGGACTAAAACCCTCCAGTTTATATATACACCGGAAGGGGTTAGGGTTACACAAGGTCAGTTACAAAGGAGGAGATATTCATATCCGTACTGCCTAGCTTGCCTTCCACACCAAGTAGAGTCCCATCCGGACACGAGACGAAGTCTTCAATCTTGTATCTTCATAGTCCAACAGTCCGGTCAAAGGATATAGTCCGGCTGTCCGGAGACCCCCTAATCCAGGACTCCCTCAGTATCCCCTGAACCAGGCTTCAATGACAATGAGTCCGGCGCGCAGTGTTGTCTTCGGCATTGCAAGGCGGGTTCCACCTCCGGATACACCACAGAAGAGTTCGAATAAAAGGATAGTGTCTGACCCTGCAAAATAAGTTCCACATACCACCGTCGAGAGAATAATATTTCCACAAATCTAATCTGCTGGCACGTTTTGGCAAAATGACATCATGCTATGGCACGGTGATCATTCGAACCGTTTTTCTTTAACTAGCCCCGCACATAACGCGAGGCAGTTTCTTGACACGTCTGGTCAAAGCAGAGATCGTGTGGGGGGGGGGGGGGGGGGGGGGGGGGGGGGGGGGGGGGGGGGGGGGGGGGGGGGGGGGGGGGGGGGGGGGGGGGGGGGGGGGGGGGGGGGGGGGGGGGGGGGGGGGGGGGGGGGGGGGGGGGGGGGGGGGGGGGGGGGGGGGGGGGGGGGGGGGGGGGGGGGGGGGGGGGGGGGGGGGGGGGGGGGGGGGGGGGGGGGGGGGGGGGGGGGGGGGGGGGGGGGGGGGGGGGGGGGGGGGGGGGGGGGGGGGGGGGGGGGGGGGGGGGGGGGGGGGGGGGGGGGGGGGGGGGGGGGGGGGGGGGGGGGGGGGGGGGGGGGGGGGGGGGGGGGGGGGGGGGGGGGGGGGGGGGGGGGGGGGGGGGGGGGGGGGGGGGGGGGGGGGGGGGGGGAAAGCATGTTTGCACTTATTGCATGAATCAATACTATTTTTTGGCAAAGACGAAAACCAAGCTTTAGCACGATCTCTAAGCGAAAACAGAAATAGCTTCAATTTAACAATATCATTGTCCACATCTTTCTTGTTTTGCATATCACACAAATCAACAAAGCTATTCAAATGGGTAGAGGCATCTTCACTAGGAAGGCCGGCGAATTGATCTTTCATGACAAGATTCAACAAAGCAGCATTAATTTCACAAGATTCAGCATCGGTAAGAGGAGCAATCGGAGTGCTAAGAAAATCATTGTTGTTGTTATTGGTAAAGTCACAAAATTTAGTATTATCTTGAGCCATCATGACAAGCAAGCAATCCAACACACAAGCAAACAAGAAACGGGCAAAAAGGCAAATAGGGAAAGAGAAGGGGAACGGAGAGAGAGGGCGAATAAAACAGCAAGGGTGAAGTGGGGGAGAGGAAAACGAGAGGCAAATGGCAAATAATGTAATGCGAGGGATAAGGGTTTGTGATGGGTACTTGGTATGTTTGACTTGGTAATGGCGCCAGAAATGACTCGTTGATGGGAGTCAAAACTTGACTTGACTTGGCGCGAATCTCCCCGACAATGGCGCCAGAAATCCTTCTTGCTACCTCTTGAGCACTGCATTGGTTTTCCCTTCAAGAGGGGGGGGGGGGGGGGGGGGGGGGGGGGGGGGGGGGGGGGGGGGGGGGGGGGGGGGGGGGGGGGGGGGGGGGGGGGGGGGGGGGGGGGGGGGGGGGGGGGGGGGGGGGGGGGGGGGGGGGGGGGGGGGGGGGGGGGGGGGGGGGGGGGGGGGGGGGGGGGGGGGGGGGGGGGGGGGGGGGGGGGGGGGGGGGGGGGGGGGGGGGGGGGGGGGGGGGGGGGGGGGGGGGGGGGGGGGGGGGGGGGGGGGGGGGGGGGGGGGGGGGGGGGGGGGGGGGGGGGGGGGGGGGGGGGGGGGGGGGGGGGGGGGGGGGGGGGGGGGGGGGGGGGGGGGGGGGGGGGGGGGGGGGGGGGGGGGGGGGGGGGGGGGGGGGGGGGGGGGGGGGGGGGGGGGGGGGGGGGGGGGGGGGGGGGGGGGGGGGGGGGGGGGGGGGGGGGGGGGGGGGGGGGGGGGGGGGGGGGGGGGGGGGGGGGGGGGGGGGGGGGGGGGGGGGGGGGGGGGGGGGGGGGGGGGGGGGGGGGGGGGGGGGGGGGGGGGGGGGGGGGGGGGGGGGGGGGGGGGGGGGGGGGGGGGGGGGGGGGGGGGGGGGGGGGGGGGGGGGGGGGGGGGGGGGGGGGGGGGGGGGGGGGGGGGGGGGGGGGGGGGGGGGGGGGGGGGGGGGGGGGGGGGGGGGGGGGGGGGGGGGGGGGGGGGGGGGGGGGGGGGGGGGGGGGGGGGGGGGGGGGGGGGGGGGGGGGGGGGGGGGGGGGGGGGGGGGGGGGGGGGGGGGGGGGGGGGGGGGGGGGGGGGGGGGGGGGGGGGGGGGGGGGGGGGGGGGGGGGGGGGGGGGGGGGGGGGGGGGGGGGGGGGGGGGGGGGGGGGGGGGGGGGGGGGGGGGGGGGGGGGGGGGGGGGGGGGGGGGGGGGGGGGGGGGGGGGGGGGGGGGGGGGGGGGGGGGGGGGGGGGGGGGGGGGGGGGGGGGGGGGGGGGGGGGGGGGGGGGGGGGGGGGGGGGGGGGGGGGGGGGGGGGGGGGGGGGGGGGGGGGGGGGGGGGGGGGGGGGGGGGGGGGGGGGGGGGGGGGGGGGGGGGGGGGGGGGGGGGGGGGGGGGGGGGGGGGGGGGGGGGGGGGGGGGGGGGGGGGGGGGGGGGGGGGGGGGGGGGGGGGGGGGGGGGGGGGGGGGGGGGGGGGGGGGGGGGGGGGGGGGGGGGGGGGGGGGGGGGGGGGGGGGGGGGGGGGGGGGGGGGGGGGGGGGGGGGGGGGGGGGGGGGGGGGGGGGGGGGGGGGGGGGGGGGGGGGGGGGGGGGGGGGGGGGGGGGGGGGGGGGGGGGGGGGGGGGGGGGGGGGGGGGGGGGGGGGGGGGGGGGGGGGGGGGGGGGGGGGGGGGGGGGGGGGGGGGGGGGGGGGGGGGGGGGGGGGGGGGGGGGGGGGGGGGGGGGGGGGGGGGGGGGGGGGGGGGGGGGGGGGGGGGGGGGGGGGGGGGGGGGGGGGGGGGGGGGGGGGGGGGGGGGGGGGGGGGGGGGGGGGGGGGGGGGGGGGGGGGGGGGGGGGGGGGGGGGGGGGGGGGGGGGGGGGGGGGGGGGGGGGGGGGGGGGGGGGGGGGGGGGGGGGGGGGGGGGGGGGGGGGGGGGGGGGGGGGGGGGGGGGGGGGGGGGGGGGGGGGGGGGGGGGGGGGGGGGGGGGGGGGGGGGGGGGGGGGGGGGGGGGGGGGGGGGGGGGGGGGGGGGGGGGGGGGGGGGGGGGGGGGGGGGGGGGGGGGGGGGGGGGGGGGGGGGGGGGGGGGGGGGGGGGGGGGGGGGGGGGGGGGGGGGGGGGGGGGGGGGGGGGGGGGGGGGGGGGGGGGGGGGGGGGGGGGGGGGGGGGGGGGGGGGGGGGGGGGGGGGGGGGGGGGGGGGGGGGGGGGGGGGGGGGGGGGGGGGGGGGGGGGGGGGGGGGGGGGGGGGGGGGGGGGGGGGGGGGGGGGGGGGGGGGGGGGGGGGGGGGGGGGGGGGGGGGGGGGGGGGGGGGGGGGGGGGGGGGGGGGGGGGGGGGGGGGGGGGGGGGGGGGGGGGGGGGGGGGGGGGGGGGGGGGGGGGGGGGGGGGGGGGGGGGGGGGGGGGGGGGGGGGGGGGGGGGGGGGGGGGGGGGGGGGGGGGGGGGGGGGGGGGGGGGGGGGGGGGGGGGGGGGGGGGGGGGGGGGGGGGGGGGGGGGGGGGGGGGGGGGGGGGGGGGGGGGGGGGGGGGGGGGGGGGGGGGGGGGGGGGGGGGGGGGGGGGGGGGGGGGGGGGGGGGGGGGGGGGGGGGGGGGGGGGGGGGGGGGGGGGGGGGGGGGGGGGGGGGGGGGGGGGGGGGGGGGGGGGGGGGGGGGGGGGGGGGGGGGGGGGGGGGGGGGGGGGGGGGGGGGGGGGGGGGGGGGGGGGGGGGGGGGGGGGGGGGGGGGGGGGGGGGGGGGGGGGGGGGGGGGGGGGGGGGGGGGGGGGGGGGGGGGGGGGGGGGGGGGGGGGGGGGGGGGGGGGGGGGGGGGGGGGGGGGGGGGGGGGGGGGGGGGGGGGGGGGGGGGGGGGGGGGGGGGGGGGGGGGGGGGGGGGGGGGGGGGGGGGGGGGGGGGGGGGGGGGGGGGGGGGGGGGGGGGGGGGGGGGGGGGGGGGGGGGGGGGGGGGGGGGGGGGGGGGGGGGGGGGGGGGGGGGGGGGGGGGGGGGGGGGGGGGGGGGGGGGGGGGGGGGGGGGGGGGGGGGGGGGTCCAACACTAATAATAATGATTTTATTAGTACTCCGATTGCTCCCGCCACTAGTGTGGAATCTTATGAAATTAATGCCGCTTTGTTGAATCTTGTTATGAAAGAACAATTTTCCGGTATTCCTAATGAAGATGCGGCATCCCATCTAAACACTTTCATTGAATTGTGTGGTATGCAAAAGAAAAAATATGTGGATAATGATATTGTTAAATTGAAGCTATTTCCGTTCTCACTACGAGATTGTGCTAAAACTTGGTTTTCATCTTTGCCTAAAAATAGTATTGATTCATGGAACAAGTGTAAAGATGCTTTTATTTCCAAGTATTTTCCTCCTGCTAAGATCATCTCCCTTAGGAACGATATAATGAATTTTAAGCAACTTGATCATGAACATGTTGCACAATCTTGGGAGTGGATGAAATTGATGATAAGAAATTGCCCTACTCATGGTTTAAGTTTGTGGATGATCATACAATTTTTTTATGCGGGATTGAATTTTGCATCTAGAAATCTTTTGGATTCCGCCGCGGGTGGTACTTTTATGAAAATCACATTAGGAGAAGCTACTAAACTCCTAGATAATATTATGGCAAATTACTCTCAATGGCATACCGAAAGATCTTCCACTAGTAAAAAAGTCCATGCAATTGAAGAAATTAATACTTTGAGTGGAAAGATGGATGAACTAATGAAATTGATTGCTAGTAAGAGTGCTCCTATTGATCCTAATGATATTCCTCTGTCCACTTTGATTGAGAATAATAATGAATCTATGGATGTGAATTTTGTTGGTAGGAACAATTTTGCTAACAACGCTTATAGAGGCAATTTTAATCCTAGGCCGTTTCCTAGTAATTCCTCTAATAATTATTGTAATTCCTACAACAATTCTTATGGAAATTATAATAAGATACCTTCTGATCTTGGGGGGGGGGGGGGGGGGGGGGGGGGGGGGGGGGGGGGGGGGGGGGGGGGGGGGGGGGGGGGGGGGGGGGGGGGGGGGGGGGGGGGGGGGGGGGGGGGGGGGGGGGGGGGGGGGGGGGGGGGGGGGGGGGGGGGGGGGGGGGGGGGGGGGGGGGGGGGGGGGGGGGGGGGGGGGGGGGGGGGGGGGGGGGGGGGGGGGGGGGGGGGGGGGGGGGGGGGGGGGGGGGGGGGGGGGGGGGGGGGGGGGGGGGGGGGGGGGGGGGGGGGGGGGGGGGGGGGGGGGGGGGGGGGGGGGGGGGGGGGGGGGGGGGGGGGGGGGGGGGGGGGGGGGGGGGGGGGGGGGGGGGGGGGGGGGGGGGGGGGGGGGGGGGGGGGGGGGGGGGGGGGGGGGGGGGGGGGGGGGGGGGGGGGGGGGGGGGGGGGGGGGGGGGGGGGGGGGGGGGGGGGGGGGGGGGGGGGGGGGGGGGGGGGGGGGGGGGGGGGGGGGGGGGGGGGGGGGGGGGGGGGGGGGGGGGGGGGGGGGGGGGGGGGGGGGGGGGGGGGGGGGGGGGGGGGGGGGGGGGGGGGGGGGGGGGGGGGGGGGGGGGGGGGGGGGGGGGGGGGGGGGGGGGGGGGGGGGGGGGGGGGGGGGGGGGGGGGGGGGGGGGGGGGGGGGGGGGGGGGGGGGGGGGGGGGGGGGGGGGGGGGGGGGGGGGGGGGGGGGGGGGGGGGGGGGGGGGGGGGGGGGGGGGGGGGGGGGGGGGGGGGGGGGGGGGGGGGGGGGGGGGGGGGGGGGGGGGGGGGGGGGGGGGGGGGGGGGGGGGGGGGGGGGGGGGGGGGGGGGGGGGGGGGGGGGGGGGGGGGGGGGGGGGGGGGGGGGGGGGGGGGGGGGGGGGGGGGGGGGGGGGGGGGGGGGGGGGGGGGGGGGGGGGGGGGGGGGGGGGGGGGGGGGGGGGGGGGGGGGGGGGGGGGGGGGGGGGGGGGGGGGGGGGGGGGGGGGGGGGGGGGGGGGGGGGGGGGGGGGGGGGGGGGGGGGGGGGGGGGGGGGGGGGGGGGGGGGGGGGGGGGGGGGGGGGGGGGGGGGGGGGGGGGGGGGGGGGGGGGGGGGGGGGGGGGGGGGGGGGGGGGGGGGGGGGGGGGGGGGGGGGGGGGGGGGGGGGGGGGGGGGGGGGGGGGGGGGGGGGGGGGGGGGGGGGGGGGGGGGGGGGGGGGGGGGGGGGGGGGGGGGGGGGGGGGGGGGGGGGGGGGGGGGGGGGGGGGGGGGGGGGGGGGGGGGGGGGGGGGGGGGGGGGGGGGGGGGGGGGGGGGGGGGGGGGGGGGGGGGGGGGGGGGGGGGGGGGGGGGGGGGGGGGGGGGGGGGGGGGGGGGGGGGGGGGGGGGGGGGGGGGGGGGGGGGGGGGGGGGGGGGGGGGGGGGGGGGGGGGGGGGGGGGGGGGGGGGGGGGGGGGGGGGGGGGGGGGGGGGGGGGGGGGGGGGGGGGGGGGGGGGGGGGGGGGGGGGGGGGGGGGGGGGGGGGGGGGGGGGGGGGGGGGGGGGGGGGGGGGGGGGGGGGGGGGGGGGGGGGGGGGGGGGGGGGGGGGGGGGGGGGGGGGGGGGGGGGGGGGGGGGGGGGGGGGGGGGGGGGGGGGGGGGGGGGGGGGGGGGGGGGGGGGGGGGGGGGGGGGGGGGGGGGGGGGGGGGGGGGGGGGGGGGGGGGGGGGGGGGGGGGGGGGGGGGGGGGGGGGGGGGGGGGGGGGGGGGGGGGGGGGGGGGGGGGGGGGGGGGGGGGGGGGGGGGGGGGGGGGGGGGGGGGGGGGGGGGGGGGGGGGGGGGGGGGGGGGGGGGGGGGGGGGGGGGGGGGGGGGGGGGGGGGGGGGGGGGGGGGGGGGGGGGGGGAAATTTAGAATGAGTTCACAACAGTACCTAAAGTGGTGATTTGCTTTTCTTATACTAACGGAGCTTATGAGTTTTTTGTTGAGTTTTGTGTTGTGAAGTTTTCAAGTTTTGGGTAAAGATTTGATGGACAATGGAATAAGGAGTGGCAAGAGCCTAAGATTGGGGATTACCAAGGCACCCCAAGGTAATATTCAAGGACAACCAAGCATCTAAGCTTGGTGATGCCCCGGATGGCATCCCCTCTTTCGTCTTCAATCCATCGGTAAATTTAGTTGAGGCTATATTTTTATTCACCACATGATATGTGTTTTGCTTGGAGCATCTTGTATGATATCATTCTTTGCTTTTTAATTTGCCACAATCATCCTTTATGTACACACCTTTTGAGAGGGACACACATTAATCATGAATTTATTAGAATACTCTATGTGCTTTGCTTATATCTTTTGAGCTAGGCAGTTTGCTCTAGTGCTTCACTTATATCTTTTTAGAGCACGACGGTGGTTTCATTTTATAGAAATTGATGAACTCTCATGCTTCACTTATATTATTTTGAGAGTCTTAAACAGCATGGTAATTTGCTTAGGTTGTGAATTTAGTCCTAATATGATGGGCATCCAAGAGGATATAATAAAAACTTTCATATAAAGAGCATTGAATATATGAGAAGTTTGATTCTTTGCATTTGTTTTGAGATATAAAGATGGTGATATTAGAGTCATGCTAGTGAGT
>JAAAWM010008854.1:0-17370 GCA_036873465.1 Thinopyrum obtusiflorum
AGTAGGAGAGGAGTGGGGTTGAGAGAGAGGGAAATGGGCTGTCCAGAGAGAGAAAGTGGGGTTTTACCCCTCCAATAATTGAGATGTGGATTTGACATTGTTACTGGAGGTGCAAGGGGACTAGGAGAGGCTGTTGTAAAACTTTGAGCCCATGGATATTAGTGTAAGGGGTCAGAATGGTGTTTTTTGTAAATGTGGCAGAAGGTGTTTGTTGCTTGTTTGGGTAAGCAAATGAACTCCATTTGGCATAAGACTCCACAAGGTGAAATGGAACATAAAATTAGGGCCTTCCACCAATTTTGAGCTCATTTGGGCAAAGTTGCCAATTCAACTTTTGTAAACCCTAGAAATCAGCACAAATGAACTTGTCTAGATCTAGTTGAGCAAATCACTTCCCCTTGATGCACCACTTGGTGTAGTGGCCTCATTTGGTCGTGTGAACATGCTCACAAAAGTTGGGGTCAAGGAGAGAAAGTTGGTAGTACAAAGTTGTTCAAATTTGATTCTGGTCAGAGAGGGTTTTGGGGCATTTTCGTGAGCCAAAATGACCTTGATTGATATGAGTCTTTGCAAGGTGATTAGAATATGCATTTGCGACTTGCTGGATTTTCCTTGGATTTTTATGAAAATATTTCCTGTAGAAATATTTCAAATCCTTGAAATGGGTAGAAATGGTTTTGGGAGGTTTTGTCCAATATTTTGAACATGACCATGTGTTGAAACTCTTATATATGGAAAATATATGTCCACTGAGTTTCCTTGATTTTTGTCAAATATTTTTGGAACAATAAAATAATTTTTCCCTATTAAAGATCATTTCTGGCCTTAAGAAAAAGCTTTTAAATAAAATAGGAAAATAACTTTAAAAATTACATTTTTGTGGTTTAAAGGAATCCTATATCTAATAGGTTTCAAATATACTCTTTGAAATCTTTTTCATACCCCAAATCAAGTACTTGTAGTGCAAACCTCAATTCAGGGGTTTTTGGAAAACTAATTTTTGAAAATACTACTTGGCCAAATTATTTTTGTAAGAAAATACTATACTATACACATGGCATGATCATTGGGCAGAAGTTTGGGGCAGGGAGATGAAGTTCATAAGGTGGAGTAGTTGACTTTAAAGAGGACATGAAAAACACAGAGAGAAAACCAACTCCAAAAAAAGCCAAATAATGCAAAAGTTTTTGTCAAACCACACTTTATCATGATTTATTAGCTTAAGTGTTGTGGCATGAAAATCAGGGTGTGACACTTGATGAAATCTCTAAACATACTAATATTTAGGAACACAGGGGGTAGAAAACAAAGTTGGTGATGATGGTGTGCATGGCATCCTCCAATATAGGTCATCAGATTTATATCTAATGGATAGGAAGGAAACTATGGCAATTTTGCAAAAAGATACACACACCCGTCTCCACATTTGCAAATAAGGCCTTCCCTCGTTCATCCTTTTCTCTACCTTATAAAAAACAAAGTTGGTGTTGATGGTGTGCCTGCCATCCTACAATATAGGCCGTCCGATTTATATCTAACGGATAGGAAGGAAACTATGGCAATTTTCCAAAAAGATACCCACACCCCTCTCCACATTTGCAAATAAGGCATTCCCTCGTTGATCCTTTTCTCCCACAAGATAAACTACTCATACATATGCATCTGGATGTTCTGTGCAACACATGGGCATCTTGCTAGTAGGGAGAAGGAGTTTGTGTGACACATATCTATATTAAGGGATAGGTAGGTAGTATGTGTGCGAGGCATATACTTAAAGCATCACGGAGATAAACAAATGGTGTGAATGCAAGTGCCGAAAAAATGAAGCGAGAAACAACCTCTAAGCACACGCGTGTGTCTGTGTGTGTGTGTGTGTGTGAGAGAGAGAGAGAGAGAGAGAGAGCGAAATCTAAAAACAAAAGGTGCTCTGCTAGAATCCCGTTGTATGTATTCATATGGTTCTGGAACTCGAGTTAACCTTAGGCATATGTCTGAGAGACACAATTATACTTTGAGACATTAGTGTCTGTGGGTGGGCGGAATTAAAGGGGTGGGCGTGTTTGACAGAGAGAGCGCATGTGTTTTTGTGCGAGAGACTTGTAGGATGGGGTAGAAAGACGAATTCTAACCTTGACGGAGGGAGAAAAATACACGAAGTGCACGTGTGTGATTCCGATTCCCACGGGGAAATGAGATATGTATGCGTGTGAGATAGATTGCATAATTCATTCACATATAACTATCTAGCGACCGTGGACGTGCATCACTTGAACATAAATCAATATCTACTTCGTATCATGGCCAAACGTAGAATATTGATTCAACGCTATAAGGATTGGACATTCGCATATCACATTTTTTTCTATCTAAATAAACCTTTTCAATTGTGCATGCCAAAGTTACAGTGATGTTTCTTCAAACAACCAATGTAGCTATCATGTACATGCACCATTGTTACTGTTGCATTCAAATTCATTAGTATTGGATGATTTATGGTTCTATTATGAAGTAATATATGTAATCATATGAGGTAGCACTTTTAAGTAGCGGACTACAATATCCATTTATTTTTTGGGACTACAATATCCATTTCTTTTTGTGGGCCTCTACACTAACACGTCAATGCATTATGTTTAAAGTAAATAACCAATGGCACTAAATTATCTATTTACACAAGAAATACATAGGCTAAGCCTTTGATCCTTTTTTTTGAACGCGGCTCTACACCCGTATGATTGGCCGCGCCCATGTGAATGTCCAAGTTATCGGTGCATCATCCCGAGTTATTGTCTTTTTTCTGGGCTGGACTTCACCCCAGTTATTAGCTGCTAACGCGTGCCCCATGTACACAGTCTCGCACGACCTTCCCGCTAGCATGGTCCAAAATTAGTTGAAACCGGGTATGAACGATCCCGCGGGCGGCAAAATCTCCCACCTCCTTCTAAAATTCCCGCCACCTAGTCTTTAGCATGCAAAATTCCCCTTTTGTCCTTGGTGCATGGAGAACAACAGTTACAGTACCACCCTCATCTACATAATAGGTTGGGGTGCTTTGGTAACTTGCGGTTCCCCCCACCACACGGCACTGGGCAAAAACGACTAACTCCATAGCACCAAAGTATCTTACATGACATCGTCCGTACTTCATCGGCCTTTCTACCTCTCCCCTCTCAAAACCCTAGACTGCTCATCCACCAGCATACGAGAGCCCATTCACTGCCAGCGGCGTCCACCTCGGCGGATCTGCTTCTGCGGCCGCATCCACCCCTCCCACCTCCACTAGAAACAAGTAGACTGCTCATCCACCACTATACCACAACCCATTCAGTGTCGGCCTTGTCCACGGCGCCGGATCTGCTTCGCCAGTACTCTCGTCAACCGTGACACATCTACAGCGGCTCATTCGTACTCCCCATCGGAGACGCTTCGTCCACGGGGGGGGGGGGGGGGGGGGGGGGGGGGGGGGGGGGGGGGGGGGGGGGGGGGGGGGGGGGGGGGGGGGGGGGGGGGGGGGGGGGGGGGGGGGGGGGGGGGGGGGGGGGGGGGGGGGGGGGGGGGGGGGGGGGGGGGGGGGGGGGGGGGGGGGGGGGGGGGGGGGGGGGGGGGGGGGGGGGGGGGGGGGGGGGGGGGGGGGGGGGGGGGGGGGGGGGGGGGGGGGGGGGGGGGGGGGGGGGGGGGGGGGGGGGGGGGGGGGGGGGGGGGGGGGGGGGGGGGGGGGGGGGGGGGGGGGGGGGGGGGGGGGGGGGGGGGGGGGGGGGGGGGGGGGGGGGGGGGGGGGGGGGGGGGGGGGGGGGGGGGGGGGGGGGGGGGGGGGGGGGGGGGGGGGGGGGGGGGGGGGGGGGGGGGGGGGGGGGGGGGGGGGGGGGGGGGGGGGGGGGGGGGGGGGGGGGGGGGGGGGGGGGGGGGGGGGGGGGGGGGGGGGGGGGGGGGGGGGGGGGGGGGGGGGGGGGGGGGGGGGGGGGGGGGGGGGGGGGGGGGGGGGGGGGGGGGGGGGGGGGGGGGGGGGGGGGGGGGGGGGGGGGGGGGGGGGGGGGGGGGGGGGGGGGGGGGGGGGGGGGGGGGGGGGGGGGGGGGGGGGGGGGGGGGGGGGGGGGGGGGGGGGGGGGGGGGGGGGGGGGGGGGGGGGGGGGGGGGGGGGGGGGGGGGGGGGGGGGGGGGGGGGGGGGGGGGGGGGGGGGGGGGGGGGGGGGGGGGGGGGGGGGGGGGGGGGGGGGGGGGGGGGGGGGGGGGGGGGGGGGGGGGGGGGGGGGGGGGGGGGGGGGGGGGGGGGGGGGGGGGGGGGGGGGGGGGGGGGGGGGGGGGGGGGGGGGGGGGGGGGGGGGGGGGGGGGGGGGGGGGGGGGGGGGGGGGGGGGGGGGGGGGGGGGGGGGGGGGGGGGGGGGGGGGGGGGGGGGGGGGGGGGGGGGGGGGGGGGGGGGGGGGGGGGGGGGGGGGGGGGGGGGGGGGGGGGGGGGGGGGGGGGGGGGGGGGGGGGGGGGGGGGGGGGGGGGGGGGGGGGGGGGGGGGGGGGGGGGGGGGGGGGGGGGGGGGGGGGGGGGGGGGGGGGGGGGGGGGGGGGGGGGGGGGGGGGGGGGGGGGGGGGGGGGGGGGGGGGGGGGGGGGGGGGGGGGGGGGGGGGGGGGGGGGGGGGGGGGGGGGGGGGGGGGGGGGGGGGGGGGGGGGGGGGGGGGGGGGGGGGGGGGGGGGGGGGGCAGCCGGACTCCTAGACTATGAAGATACAAGATTGAAGACTTCGTCCCGTGTCCGGATGGGACTTTCCTTGGCGTGGAAGGCAAGCTTGGCGATGCGGATATTCGGATCTCCTACCATTGTAACCGACTTTGTGTAACCCTAACCCTCTCCAGTGTCTATATAAACTGGAGGGTTTTAGTCTGTTATATAATTTTTGGGACTAGCCTATTAACCGGAGGCCCAGCCCAGAATTGATGTTTTTTGCCTATTTCAGAGTTTCGCAGAAAAGGAATATCAAATGGAGTCCAAACGGAATGAAACCTTTGGGAACGTGATTTTTAGGAAGATTATGATCCGGGAGACTTGGACCCTACGTCAAGAAAGAAAAGAGGAGGCCACGAGGTAGGGGCGCGCCCTCCACCCTCGTGGGCCCCCTATTGCTCCACCGATGTACTCCTTCCTCCTATATATACCTACATACCCCCTGAGGGAGTCCTGGATTAGGGGGTGTCCGGGTAGTCGGACTATACCTTCAGCCGGACTCCTAGACTATGAAGATACAAGATTGAAGACTTCGTCCCGTGTGGGGGGGGGGGGGGGGGGGGGGGGGGGGGGGGGGGGGGGGGGGGGAGATCGAAAGCTACGCCCCTGGCCATCAAGTCAGGTTTGGAAGCTTAAACTACACGGCTGACATCCGCGGAGACTTGATCTTCGACGGGTTCGAGCCACGGCCAAGCGCGCCGCACTATCTCGAGGGGCATGATCTAGCTCTGCCCCCGGACAGTGTCCTGGAGGCCGCACACGCATCGGTTCCGACCCCTAACTCGGAGCCTATTGCGCCAATCGAGGATGAGCGGTTGGACGTCACCTCGGGGGCTGCGATCCCGAAAGCGATCGAGCCGAACGCTAGCCCCGCACTCTGCACGACCCGTGACTCCGAGGATCCGGACTCCTCCCCGGACTCCGAACCCCCCGCGCCCCTGCCAATCGAATCCGATTGGGCGCCGATAATGGAGTTCACCGCCGCAGACATCTTTCAGCACTCGCCTTGTGGCGATATCCTGAACTCTCTCAAGTCTCTCTCCTTATCAGGAGAGCCCTGGCCGAACTACGGTCAGCGAGGATGGGATACGGACGATGAAGAAATTCAAAGCCCACCCACCACCCACTTGGTAGCCACTGTCGACAATTTAAACGACGTGCTCAACTTCGACTCCGGAGACATCGACAGCATGGATGACGATGCAGGAGATACCGACGAACCAACGCCCATAGGGCATTGGACAGCCACCTCATCTCACGATGTGTACATGGTGGATACCCCTAAAGGAAGCGACAGGGGGGGGGGGGGGGGGGGGGGGGGGGGGGGGGGGGGGGGAGCAATCAAAGCGTCGGCGTAAACGCCGACCCAAGCCCCGCCTCGATAAAAACCCAGCCATAGAGCAGGACGAGCCGGTAGACGACGAGCAGGCCTTAGAGCAACCGTCCGAACAGGGCAACACGGGGGGGGGGGGGGGGGGGGGGGGGGGGGGGGGCGAAAACGGCATTCCGGACGACCTCACGCCGGATAAACCCATGGAGCAGAAGAATCTCCACGAGAGGCTCGTTGCAACTGCACGCAGCCTGAAAAAGCAGAAGCGGAAGCTAAAAACAGCGGAAGATGCACTCCGGATTAGATGGAGCAAAGTAATCAATACCACAGATAAGTACGGCGACAGTCGCCGCACTAAAAGCTATCCGAAAAGAAAGCTACTGCCTGAATTCGACGAAGAGGCCCTAGAGCCCTCGCATTCAAAAAATGAAAAAGCCACACGGTCGGATAGACGACCCCATAAAGCGGCAAGCGGCGCCGCACCTAAATCGGCATGCGACCCACTTAAGGATTCGCATCATGGCCCAGTCAGGTCCATTTATGGGCCAAGAAAGCAAGCTCTCGTAAGCAACGCTATGAAGCCATCATCAGAATCCGGCACACCCAAATACAGGGGCGCCGCACACCCCCTATGTTTCACCGATGAGGTCCTGGACTATGAATTTCCAGAGGGATTCAAACCCGTAAACATAGAGGCATATGATGGAACAACAGACCCTGGAGTTTGGATCGAGGATTATATCCAACACATACACATGACTAGAGGAGATGATCTCCACGCCATAAAATATTTACCCCTTAAGCTTAAAGGGCCAGCCCGGCATTGGGTTAAAAGCCTTCCCGAAAAGACAACTGGAAGCTGGGAAGAGCTCGAGGATGCTTTCCGAGCAAACTTTCAAGGGACCTATGTCCGCCCTCCGGATGCAGACGATCTTAGTCACATAACTCAACAACCCGGAGAATCAGCTCAGCAGTTCTGGAATAGATTCCTCACTAAAAAGAATCAGATAGTCGACTGTCCGGACGCCGAAGCCTTAGCAGCTTTCAGGCATAACGTCCGAGACGAATGGCTCGGGGGGGGGGGGGGGGGGGGGGGGGGGGGGGGGGGGGGGGGGGGGGGGGGGGGGGGGGGGGGGGGGGGGGGGGGGGGGGGGGGGGGGGGGGGGGGGGGGGGGGGGGGGGGGGGGGGGGGGGGGGGGGGGGGATGAAGACACGGCAGTCAATGCCGGATTCAAAGGCTATAAATCCGGTCAGCGGAAAAAGCCATTCAAAAAGAATACTCAGGGCCCGTCCAGTTTGGACCGAATACTCGATCGCTTGTGCCAGATACATGGCACCCCCGAAAGGCCAGCCAATCACACTAACAGGGATTGTTGGGTGTTCAAGCAGGCAGGCAAGTTAAGGGCCGAAAACAGAGACAAGGGGCTGCACGGGGGGGGGGGGGGGGGGGGGGGGGGGGGGGGGGGGGGGGGGGGGGGGGGGGGGGGGGGGGGGGGGGGGGGGGGGGGGGGGGGGCGGAAGCGTGCGCTACGGGACGTATACGCGATGGAGCCAGTCGCCCCAAAGTTCAACCCATGGTCCTCCTGCCCGATCACTTTTGATCGAAGGGACCATCCCACTAGCATCCGTCATGGCGGCTTCGCCGCATTGGTTCTCGACCCAATCATCGACGGATTTCATCTCACAAGAGTCCTCATGGACGGCGGCAGTAGCCTGAACCTGCTTTATCAGGATACAGTGCGGAAAATGGGCATAGATCCCTCAAGGATTAAGCCCACAAGAACGACCTTTAAAGGCGTTATACCAGGTGTAGAAGCCAACTGTACAGGCTCAGTAACACTTGACGTGGTCTTCGGATCCCCGGACAATTTCCGAAGCGAAGAGTTAATCTTCGATATAGTCCCGTTTCGCAGTGGCTATCACGCCCTGCTCGGACGGGGGGGGGGGGGGGGGGGGGGGGGGGGGGGGGGGGGGGGGGGGGGGGGGGGGGAGTAATCACGGTCAACGGAAACACCGAACGCTCCCTCCGTACGGAGGAGCACACGGCGGCTCTCGCAGCGGAAGTACAAAGTAGCCTTCTTAGGCAATTCTCCAGTCCGGCCGTTAAAAAGCCAGGGGGGGGGGGGGGGGGGGGGGGGGGGGGGGGGGGGGGGGGGGGGGGGGGGGGGGGGGGGGGGGGGGGGGGGGGGGCTTTCGCGACATAGCGAAACCAGTACCTCGCGTACATAACTACGCCCTTGAAATACCATGGGCACAGGGGAAGGGGCACAATAACGGCACGCCCAAAATACGGCTTAAAACGTACTAGGGGCTGCCGGATTCTTTTTTTAATTTTTTCTTACTTTCAGGACTCCATACTTCGGACGACCTGTTCGGCAATTCGACTGCCGCACAAACGATGCAAGATCCAGGGAGGCAGACAAGCCATGCCGCATTATGGAACTCCCAGGTGGTCTCTGTTACGAGCGGTATACCTGTTTTAAATACAATTCCGCGGCCTGCCCCTGGTCAGGACATACTGAATAGTCCAATATCTTTTGCTTACCGCACTATTTGTATCGTTCGGCTTTGATAAATAGCCTCTCTATAAACAATGCTTAGCTTCTTGTCTATTTTTTGCATTATCTTCTTTTCACATTTATGTTTATTAAATGACATGATTGCACCCGTACACCATGGTACGGCAAACACGCCAGGGGCTTCAGTACCCCTCATAATGGTGTGAGAAGTCCGTACACTTTCACAAGTGCGGCACCCCGAACTTATAGCACTATATGCATCGGCTCCGAATCATGATTTGGGTCAATAGTTGGGTTTGCCCGGCTCCTATGTTTTGGTGCCTTACGTTCCGCTCTATCGGCTAAGGTAGCACTAGGAGAACCACTGCGATTGTGCCCCGGTTCAGGGGGGGGGGGGGGGGGGGGGGGGGGGGGGGGGGGGGGGGGGGGGGGGGGGGGGGGGGGGGGGGGGGGGGGGGGGGGGGGGGGGGGGGGGGGGGGGGGGGGGGGGGGGGGGGGGGGGGGGGGGGGGGGGGGGGGGGGGGGGGGGGGGGGGGGGGGGGGGGGGGGGGGGGGGGGGGGGGGGGGGGGGGGGGGGGGGGGGGGGGGGGGGGGGGGGGGGGGGGGGGGGGGGGGGGGGGGGGGGGGGGGGGGGGGGGGGGGG
The DNA here is from genome assembly GCA_036873465.1 of Thinopyrum obtusiflorum. Classification (NCBI taxonomy): domain Eukaryota; kingdom Viridiplantae; phylum Streptophyta; class Magnoliopsida; order Poales; family Poaceae; genus Thinopyrum; species Thinopyrum obtusiflorum. The sequence continues at coordinate 9,206 of JAAAWM010008854.1, forward strand.
GGGGGGGGGGGGGGGGGGGGGGGGGGGGGGGGGGGGGGGGGGGGGGGGGGGGGGGGGGGGGGGGGGGGGGGGGGGGGGGGGGGGGGGGGGGGGAAGTATTTGGGGATTATATGGACTTTAGGAGATCATGTGGAACACCATAGAGACTAGGATTTGTAGAATTAAAGGATTATGTAGTGATTATAGGAAGTTAACGGGTTGTTGGAGTTGATTCATAGGAAGGAAACAAGATTTTGGAGTGGCATACGACGTGTTTCCTTAGGATAGAGATACACTAACATGGACCTTGAAAGAATAGGATGAGCACTTGGATTGTTGTGTTTTATTCCCGTTTGGAAGCTTTTATGCTTTGCCCATGGGTTTTTAGGGGTAGTCATACATATGAGATTGGGGTTCGTAGACATATATGATTTTGTTAGACCTCCTCTCGGGAATCAGGAGAATATGGATCACATGAGTGATGATTGGATTTGACCTATATGAAATAATGCTTTCGGTGGTATAAGGTTATTTGTTTGAGGGACTAGATAGACTATTGGCATCTCAGAAGCCGTGCTTAAGGATAAGATGATAAATGTTCACTCCCACACTAGAATCCTTGAAACCCTTAAGCCCTACCAAGCCACAACATGGTCGGATCTTGACCATGAGCTTTGGCTCTAGGTCAAGTAGACCCTGACCAACACTCAACCGTGACCACCACCACTCCCCAGCCTACTTTATGTACTCCGTGAACAAGTCTCCATGGAGTACTTAGACAAGATAGTTGTCATCATTGTTTGGTAACCTACTTGTCTACCCGAAGACGGAAGAAGAGCCATTCAGCTGGTTAAGGAACATTTGAAGAATGCCATGCCAAGGAGAAAGAACTATACCAACCACCATCAAAGACCAGGTGTATCTGCAAGCCACTTCTCTCAAAGGAATCAAGCATTTCCATGTCAAAGGGAAGCTCACACCAAGATTTATCGGCCCTCTCCAAGATCATTGCAAGATGAAGAATAGACAGCTACCAGCTAGAGTTACCACCTGAGTCACCCACTGTGCACAACATTTTTCCACACAACACCACTCCGAAAATGTTTCCAACTTCCTAACTAGTATGGTCTCTACAAGGACATCGATCACCGAGCCATCGACCTCCAGCCCAATATGACCTATGCGAGAGACCCCAATTGCAACCTGGACCAAGAAGGACGACATACACGAAGCCACGTCATTGAGTACATCAAGGTTCAATGAAGCACCACTCGGAAGCACAAGCAGTATGAGGACGTGAAGACTACCCCAGGTCCAGTTTTCGTATTCCTTTCCACGCCTAGTTTGGGAATCTCGGGGACGATATTCTTGTAAGGGGGTGGGTCGGGGGGGGGGGGGGGGGGGGGGGGGGGGGGGGGGGGGGGGGGGGGGGGGGGGGGGGGGGGGGGGGGGGGGGGGGGGGGGGGGGGGGGGGGGGGGGGGGGGGGGGGGGGGGGGGGGGGGGGGGGGGGGGGGGGGGGGGGGGGGGGGGGGGGGGGGGGGGGGGGGGGGGGGGGGGGGGGGGGGGGGGGGGGGGGGGGGGGGGGGGGGGGGGGGGGGGGGGGGGGGGGGGGGGGGGGGGGGGGGGGGGGGGGGGGGGGGGGGGGGGGGGGGGGGGGGGGGGGGGGGGGGGGGGGGGGGGGGGGGGGGGGGGGGGGGGGGGGGGGGGGGGGGGGGGGGGGGGGGGGGGGGGGGGGGGGGGGGGGGGGGGGGGGGGGGGGGGGGGGGGGGGGGGGGGGGGGGGGGGGGGGGGGGGGGGGGGGGGGGGGGGGGGGGGGGGGGGGGGGGGGGGGGGGGGGGGGGGGGGGGGGGGGGGGGGGGGGGGGGGGGGGGGGGGGGGGGGGGGGGGGGGGGGGGGGGGGGGGGGGGGGGGGGGGGGGGGGGGGGGGGGGGGGGGGGGGGGGGGGGGGGGGGGGGGGGGGGGGGGGGGGGGGGGGGGGGGGGGGGGGGGGGGGGGGGGGGGGGGGGGGGGGGGGGGGGGGGGGGGGGGGGGGGGGGGGGGGGGGGGGGGGGGGGGGGGGGGGGGGGGGGGGGGGGGGGGGGGGGGGGGGGGGGGGGGGGGGGGGGGGGGGGGGGGGGGGGGGGGGGGGGGGGGGGGGGGGGGGGGGGGGGGGGGGGGGGGGGGGGGGGGGGGGGGGGGGGGGGGGGGGGGGGGGGGGGGGGGGGGGGGGGGGGGGGGGGGGGGGGGGGGGGGGGACTTTTGTGAGCATGTTCACCTGATCAAATGAGGCCACTAAACCAAGTGGTGCATCAAGGGGAAGTGATTTTCTCAACTAGATCTACACAAGTTCATTTCTGCTAATTTCTAGGGTTTACAAAAGTTGCCTTGGCAGCTTTGCCCAAATGAGCTCAAAATTGGTGGAAGGCCCTAATTACATGTTCCATTTCACCCTGTAGAGTCCTATGCCAAATGGAGTTCATTTTCTTACCCAAACAAGCAACAAACACCTTCTGCCACATTTCCAAAAACACCATTCTGACCCCTTCCACTAATCTCCATGGGCTCAAAGTTTTACGACAACCCCTCCTAGTCCCCTTGCACCTCCAGTAACAATGTCAAATCCATAACTCAAATATTGGAGGGGTAAAACCCCACTTTCTCTCTCTGGACAACCCATTTCCCTCTCTTTCTCAACCCCACTCCTCTCCTACTGGCTCTCCAGGGCACCCAATGCCCCTCCCCTCTTCTTTACTGCCCCCTAGGGCAGCCAGACATCAGTGGCCGTGGGGGGGGGGGGGGGGGGGGGGGGGGGGGGGGGGGGGGGGGGGGGGGGGGGGGGGGGGGGGGGGGGGGGGGGGGGGGGGGGGGGGGGGGGGGGGGGGGGGGGGGGGGGGGGGGGGGGGGGGGGGGGGGGGGGGGGGGGGGGGGGGGGGGGGGGGGGGGGGGGGGGGGGGGGGGGGGGGGGGGGGGGGGGGGGGGGGGAGATCGTGTCGAATCAAGAACACGAGAGAGAGAGAGAGAGAGAGAGAGAGATTCAAACACATATCTACTGGTACATACCCTCAACCCGAGGGTGAACTACTCACTCCTCATCATGGAGAGCACCGGGATGATGAAGATGGCCACCGGTGATGGATCTCCCCTCCGACAGGGTGCCAGAACAGGGCCCAGATTGGTTTTTGGTGGCTATAGAGGCTTGCGGTGGCGGAACTCCCGATCTAGGTTTCTTTCTGGAAGCTTGGGGTTATATAAGAGGCGTTGGCGTCGGGAACAAGTCAGGGGGGTCCACGAGGCGGCCACGAGGTAGGGGGCGCGCCCAGGGGGCTAGCGCGCACCCTGCTACCTCTTTTAGCACTGCTTTGGTTTTCCCCGAAGAGGAAGGGATGATGCAACAAAGTAGCGTAAGTATTTCCCTCAGTTTTTGAGAACCAAGGTATCAATCCAGTAGGAGGCTACGCGCGAGTCCCTCGCACCTACACAAAACAAATAAATCCTCGCAACCAACGCAAATAGGGGTTGTCAATCCCTATAGGGCCACTTACGAGAGTGAGATCTGATAGATATGATAAGATAATATTTTTGGTATTTTTATGATAAAGATGCAAAGTAAAATAAAGGCAAAGTAAATAGCAAAGTAAATTACTAAGTAGTAGGAGATTGATATGATAAAGATAGACCCGGGGGCCATAGGTTTCACTAGTGGCTTCTCTCGAGAGCATAAGTATTGTACGGTGGGTGAACAAATTACTGTTGAGCAATTGTCAGAATTGAGCATAGTTATGAGAATATCTAGGTATGATCATGTATATAGGCATCACGTCCGAGACAAGTAGACCGACTCCTGCCTGCATCTACTACTATTACTCCATTCATCGACCGCTATCCAGCATGCATCTAGAGTATTAAGTTAAAACAGAGTAACGCCTTAAGCAAGATGACATGATGTACATGGATAGACTCATGCAATATGAAGAAAACCCCATCTTGTTATCCTCGATGGCAACAATACAATACGTGCCTTGCTGCCCTTACTGTCACCGGGAAAGGACACCGCAAGATTGAACCCAAAGCTAAGCACTTCTCCCATTGCAAGAAAGATCAATCTAGTAGGCCAAACCAAACTGATAATTCGAAGAGACTTGCAAAGATAACCAATCATACATAAAAGAATTCAGAGAAGATTCAACTATTATTCATAGATAGACTTGATCATAAACCCACAATTCATCGGTCTCAACAAACAGACCGCAAAAAGAAGATTACATCGAATAGATCTCCACAAGAGAGGGGGAGAACATTGTATTGAGATCCAAAAAGAGAGAAGAAGCCATCTAGCTACTAACTATGGACCCGTAGGTCTGAAGTAAACTACTCACACTTCATCGGAGAGGCTATGGTGTTGATGTAGAAGCCCTCCGTGATCGATGCCCCCTCCGGCGGAGCTCCGGAACAGGCCCCAAGATGGGAACTTGTGGATACAGAAAGTTACGGCGGTGGAATTCGGGTTTTGGCTCTGTATCTGATCGTTTGGGGGTACGTGGGTATATATAGGAGGAATAAGTACGTCGGTGGAGCAACAGGGGGCCCACGAGGGTGGGGGCGCACCTGGTAGGGTAGGGCACACCCCCTACCTCGTGGCCTCCTGTTACGTGCGTTGACGTAGGGTCCAAGTCTCCTGAGTTGTATTCGGTGAGAAAATCTTGTTCCCGAAGGTTTCATTCCGTTTGGACTCGGTTTGATATTCCTTTTCTTCGAAACCCTAAAACAGGCAAAAAACAACAATTCTGAGTTGGGCCTGCGGTTAATAGGTTAGTCTCAAAAATAATATAAAAGTAGATAATAAAGCCTAATAATGTCCAAAATAGTAGATAATATAGCATGGAGCAATCAAAAATTATAGATACGTTGGAGACGTATCAAGCATCCCCAAGCTTAATTCCTGCTCGTCCTCGAGTAGGTAAATGATAAAAACAGAATTTTTGATGCGGAGTGCTACTTGGCACAATTTTAGTGTAATTCTTCTTAATTGTGGTATGAATATTCAGATCCGAAAAATTCAAGACAAAAGTTCATATTGACATAAAAATAATAATACTTCAAGCATAGTAACAAAGCAATCATGTCTTCTCAAAATAACATGGTTAAAGAAAGTTATTCCTACAAAATCATATAGTCTGGCTATGCTCTATCTTCACCATACAAAATATTTAAATCATGCACAACCCCGATGACAAGCCAAGCAATTGTTGGGGGGGGGGGGGGGGGGGGGGGGGGGGGGGGGGGGGGGGGGGGGGGGGGGGGGGGGGGGGGGGGGGGGGGGGGGGGGGGGGGGGGGGGGGGGGGGGGGGGGGGGGGGGGGGGGGGGGGGGGGGGGGGGGGGGGGGGGGGGGGGGGGGGGGGGGGGGGGGGGGGGGGGGGGGGGGGGGGGGGGGGGGGGGGGGGGGGGGGGGGGGGGGGGGGGGGGGGGGGGGGGGGGGGGGGGGGGGGGGGGGGGGGGGGGGGGGGGGGGGGGGGGGGGGGGGGGGGGGGGGGGGGGGGGGGGGGGGGGGGGGGGGGGGGGGGGGGGGGGGGGGGGGGGGGGGGGGGGGGGGGGGGGGGGGGGGGGGGGGGGGGGGGGGGGGGGGGGGGGGGGGGGGGGGGGGGGGGGGGGGGGGGGGGGGGGGGGGGGGGGGGGGGGGGGGGGGGGGGGGGGGGGGGGGGGGGGGGGGGGGGGGGGGGGGGGGGGGGGGGGGGGGGGGGGGGGGGGGGGGGGGGGGGGGGGGGGGGGGGGGGGGGGGGGGGGGGGGGGGGGGGGGGGGGGGGGGGGGGGGGGGGGGGGGGGGGGGGGGGGGGGGGGGGGGGGGGGGGGGGGGGGGGGGGGGGGGGGGGGGGGGGGGGGGGGGGGGGGGGGGGGGGGGGGGGGGGGGGGGGGGGGGGGGGGGGGGGGGGGGGGGGGGGGGGGGGGGGGGGGGGGGGGGGGGGGGGGGGGGGGGGGGGGGGGGGGGGGGGGGGGGGGGGGGGGGGGGGGGGGGGGGGGGGGGGGGGGGGGGGGGGGGGGGGGGGGGGGGGGGGGGGGGGGGGGGGGGGGGGGGGGGGGGGGGGGGGGGGGGGGGGGGGGGGGGGGGGGGGGGGGGGGGGGGGGGGGGGGGGGGGGGGGGGGGGGGGGGGGGGGGGGGGGGGGGGGGGGGGGGGGGGGGGGGGGGGGGGGGGGGGGGGGGGGGGGGGGGGGGGGGGGGGGGGGGGGGGGGGGGGGGGGGGGGGGGGGGGGGGGGGGGGGGGGGGGGGGGGGGGGGGGGGGGGGGGGGGGGGGGGGGGGGGGGGGGGGGGGGGGGGGGGGGGGGGGGGGGGGGGGGGGGGGGGGGGGGGGGGGGGGGGGGGGGGGGGGGGGGGGGGGGGGGGGGGGGGGGGGGGGGGGGGGGGGGGGGGGGGGGGGGGGGGGGGGGGGGGGGGGGGGGGGGGGGGGGGGGGGGGGGGGGGGGGGGGGGGGGGGGGGGGGGGGGGGGGGGGGGGGGGGGGGGGGGGGGGGGGGGGGGGGGGGGGGGGGGGGGGGGGGGGGGGGGGGGGGGGGGGGGGGGGGGGGGGGGGGGGGGGGGGGGGGGGGGGGGGGGGGGGGGGGGGGGGGGGGGGGGGGGGGGGGGGGGGGGGGGGGGGGGGGGGGGGGGGGGGGGGGGGGGGGGGGGGGGGGGGGGGGGGGGGGGGGGGGGGGGGGGGGGGGGGGGGGGGGGGGGGGGGGGGGGGGGGGGGGGGGGGGGGGGGGGGGGGGGGGGGGGGGGGGGGGGGGGGGGGGGGGGGGGGGGGGGGGGGGGGGGGGGGGGGGGGGGGGGGGGGGGGGGGGGGGGGGGGGGGGGGGGGGGGGGGGGGGGGGGGGGGGGGGGGGGGGGGGGGGGGGGGGGGGGGGGGGGGGGGGGGGGGGGGGGGGGGGGGGGGGGGGGGGGGGGGGGGGGGGGGGGGGGGGGGGGGGGGGGGGGGGGGGGGGGGGGGGGGGGGGGGGGGGGGGGGGGGGGGGGGGGGGGGGGGGGGGGGGGGGGGGGGGGGGGGGGGGGGGGGGGGGGGGGGGGGGGGGGGGGGGGGGGGGGGGGGGGGGGGGGGGGGGGGGGGGGGGGGGGGGGGGGGGGGGGGGGGGGGGGGGGGGGGGGGGGGGGGGGGGGGGGGGGGGGGGGGGGGGGGGGGGGGGGGGGGGGGGGGGGGGGGGGGGGGGGGGGGGGGGGGGGGGGGGGGGGGGGGGGGGGGGGGGGGGGGGGGGGGGGGGGGGGGGGGGGGGGGGGGGGGGGGGGGGGGGGGGGGGGGGGGGGGGGGGGGGGGGGGGGGGGGGGGGGGGGGGGGGGGGGGGGGGGGGGGGGGGGGGGGGGGGGGGGGGGGGGGGGGGGGGGGGGGGGGGGGGGGGGGGGGGGGGGGGGGGGGGGGGGGGGGGGGGGGGGGGGGGGGGGGGGGGGGGGGGGGGGGGGGGGGGGGGGGGGGGGGGGGGGGGGGGGGGGGGGGGGGGGGGGGGGGGGGGGGGGGGGGGGGGGGGGGGGGGGGGGGGGGGGGGGGGGGGGGGGGGGGGGGGGGGGGGGGGGGGGGGGGGGGGGGGGGGGGGGGGGGGGCTGCCTCGTGGGCCCCTCGGTGCTCCACCAATGTACTCCTTCCTCCTATATATACACACGTACTCCCAAACGATCAGAACAGGAGCCAAAAACCTATTTCCATCGCCGCAACTTTCTGTATCCACAAGATCCCATCTTGGGGCCTGTTCCGGAGCTCCGCCGGAAGAGGGCCGTCATCACGGAGGGCTTCTACATCATCCTAGCCCCTCCGATGAAGTTTGAGTAGTTTGCCTTAGACCTTCGGGTACATAGTTAGTAGCTAGATTGCTTCGTCTCTCTCTTTGAATCTCAATACAAAGTTCTCCCCCTCTCTTGTGGAGATCAATTCGATGTAATCTTCTTTTTGCGGTGTGTTTGTTGAGAACGATGAATTGTGGGTTTATGATTAAGTCTATCTATGAATAATATTTGAATCTTCTCTGAATTATTTTATGCATGATTGGTTATCTTTGCAAGTCTCTTCGAATTATCCATTTGGTTTGGCCAACTAGAATTGTAGTTCTTGCCATGGGAGAAGTGCTTAGCTTTGGGTTCGATCTTGTGGTGTCCTTACCCAGTGACAGAAGGGGCAGCAAGGCACGTATTGTATCCTTGCCATCGAGGATAACAAGATGGGGTTTATTTCATATTGCATGAATTTATCT
>JAAAWM010008855.1:0-17374 GCA_036873465.1 Thinopyrum obtusiflorum
CCCACAAGAAAAAGGAATAAAATTTGCTCTTCAGAACTCATTGATGCATGATATAGGCAGTTCCCAAACAGAATGGTAAAGGTTTATACTCCCCCAACCACCAACAAGCATCAACCCATGGCTTGCTCGAAACAACGAGTGCATCCAACTAACAACAACCCTGGGGGGGGGGGTTTGTTTGATTTGCTTTGATCTTTTTGGATCATGGGACTGGGCATCCCGGTTACCGGCCCTTTCTCGTGAATGAGGAGCGGAGTCCACTCCTCTTGAGAATAACCCACCTGGCATGGAAGATATAGGCAGCCCTAGTTGTAACATTAGCTGCTCGAGCATACAAAACAGAATTTCATTTGAAGGTTTGGACTTTGGCACATACAAATTTACTTGGAACGACAGGTAAATACCGCATATAGGAAGGTATAGTGGACTCATTGGAATAACTTTGGGGTTTATGGAGTTTGGATGCACAAGCAGTATTCCCGCATAGTACAGGTGAAGGCTAGCAAAAGGCTGGGAAGCGACCAACTGAGAGAGCGACAACAGTCGTAAAGATGCATTAAAATTAATTCACACCGAATACAAGCATGAGTAGGATATAATCTACCATGAACACAAATATCATGAAGGCTATGTTGATTTGATTCAACTACATGCGTGAACATGTGCCAAGTCGAGTCACTCAATTCATTTAACACACATATCATGTGTAAGCTAAGCAGATGCAGTTTACACTAATTAGGAGCAATACAAGCTAGACACCATATGCAACATGCAACCAGATATCACACTGCCAAGTTAGACCAAGCACCTTGGATGGTGTAGTAGGGGAGCGGAGACTTGGACCTTGTAATGTACTACCAGTACAAGGAGAATCCGTACAGATGCTCCCTTTACATTGCTGCAGAGGACCACCATCATCGCCTTCCTTACTCTTTTCCTTCCGGGGGGGGGGGGGGGGGGGGGGGGGGTCACACATCATCGAAAGGGCAGCAAGGTTGATGTAGAGGCCCTCCATGATCGAACCCCCTCCGGAAGAGTACCGGAACAGGTCTCCAAATGGGATCTCACGAGGACAGAAACGTGCAGCGACGGAAAAGTATTTTTGGTGTGCCCCCTGGTATGCGGGGAATATTTGGGTATTTATGGAGCTGAGATTAGAGTTGGAGGAGCCACGGGGGGTCCACAAGCCTGGGGGCGCCCCCCCTAGGGCGCGCCTCCCGAGCTTGTCACCAATCCGTGGATCTTCTGGCCTCCTCCCGAAGCTTCCTAGGCGTCTTCTGGTCCAAGAAAAATTATCAAAAAGTTACGTTCCGTTTGGACTCCATTTGGTATTGATTTTCTGTAGAAGACAAAAACAAGGAAAAAACAACAACTGGAACTAGGCACTGATACGTCTCCATCGTATCTACTTTTTCAAACTCTTTTGTCCTTGTTTTGGACTCTAGCTTGCATGATTTGAATGGAAATAACCTGGGCTGACGCTGTTTTCAGCAGAATTGCCATGGTGTTATTTTTGTGCAGAAATGGGGGGGGGGGGGGGGGGGGGGGGGGGGGGGGGGGGGGGGGGGGGGGGGGGGGGGGGGGGGGGGGGGGGGGGGGGGGGGGGGGGGGGGGGGGGGGGGGGGGGGGGGGGGGGGGGGGGGGGGGGGGGGGGGGGGGGGGGGGGGGGGGGGGGGGGGGGGGGGGGGGGGGGGGGGGGGGGGGGGGGGGTCCAACTCTATATAAACCTATTCGGGGAGAAAAAAAATCAGGAAGAAGGATTCATCGCGTTTTACGATACGGAGCCGACGCGGCCTCCTGTTCTTCACCGGGAGGCCTGATCTGGAGTCCGTTTGAGGCTCCAGAGAGGGGGATTCGTCGCCATCATCATCACCAACCTTCCTCCATCACCAATTTCATGATGCTCACAGTCGTGCATGAGTAATTCCATCGTACGCTTGCTGGACGGTGATGGGTTGGACAAGATTTATCATGTAATCGAGTTAGTTTTGTTAGGTTTGATCCCTAGTATCCACTATGTTCTGAGATTGATGTTGCGATGACTTTGCTATGCTTAATGCTTGTCACTAGGGCCCGAGTGCCCTGGTTTCAGATATGAACCTATTATGTTTTCATGAATGTATTTGTGTTCTTGATCCTATCTTGCAAGTTGTAGACACCTATTACGAGTTATGATCCGCATACCCCAATGTGACAATAATTGGGATTCTTTTCGGTGATTAACGTAGTTTGAGGAGTTCATGTATTCACTAAATGCTAATGCTTTGTTCCGGTTCTCTATTAAAAGGAGGCATTAATATCCCTTAGTTTCCATTAGGACCCCACTGCCACGGGAGGGTAGGACAAAAGATGTCATGCAAGTTTTTTCCATAAGCACGTATGACTATATACGAAATACATGCCTACATTATATTAAAGAATTGGAGCTAGTTTTGTGTCACCCTAGGTTATAACTGTTACATGATGAATATCATCCGACACAATTATCATTACCGATCCATTGCCTACGAGCTTTTCACATATTGATCTTTGCTAAGTTACTTTGTCGTTGCTACTGTTACAATCACTACAAAACTGCTACTGTTACTTTTGCCACTGTTACCGTTACTTCCATACTACTTTGCTACTAAATATTTTGTTGCAGATATTAAGTCTTTCAGGTGTGGTTGAATTGACAACTCATCTACTAATACTTGAGAATATTCTTTGGCTCCCATTGTGTCGAATCAATAAATCTGGGTTGAATACTCTACCCTCGAAAACTTTTACGATCCCCTATACTTGTGGGTTATCAGGCACTGAGTTAATAGGTTAGTCCCAAAAAATGATATAAAATAGAATAATAATGCATATTATATTATCCAATATGGATAATATAATAGCATGGAACAATAAAAAATTATTGATACGTTGGAGACGTATCAAGCATCCCCAAAACTTAACTCCTGCTCGTCCTCGAGTAGCTAAATGATAAAAACAGAATTTTTGATATGGAGTGCTACCTAACATGTTTATCTTGTAATCTTTCTTTATGTGGCATGAATATCCAGATCTGTAAGATTCAAAATAAAAGTATAAAATTGACATAAAAACAATTATACTTCAAACATACTAACAAGCAATCATGTCTTCTCAAAATATCATGGCTAAAGAAAGTTATCCCTATAAAATCATATAATCTTGTGATGCTCTATCTTCATAAAACAAAGTATTTGTCATGCACATCCCCGATGACAAGCAGAGCAATTGGTTCATACTTTTTACGCTCTTAAGCTTTTTCAGCTCTCACGCAATACATGAATGTGAGACATGGATATAACACTATGGGTGGAATGGAATATGATGGTGGAGGTTGTGTGGAGAGGACAAAAAAAGAGAAAGTCTCACATTGACGAGGCTAATCAACGAGCTATGGAGATGCCCATCAATTGATGTCAATGCAAGGAGTTGGGATTGCCATGCAACGGATGCACTAGAGCTATAAGTGTATGAAAGCTCAAAAATACTAAGTGGGCATGCATCCAACTAGCTTGCTCACGAAGACCTAGGGCATTCGAGGAAGCCCATCCTTGGAATATAGAAGCCAAGTTCTATAATGAAAAATTCCCACTAGTAATATATGAAAGTGATAAAATAGGAGACTCTCTATCATGAAGAACATGGTGCTACTTTGGAGCACAAGTGTGGAAAAGGATAGTAACATTGTCCCTTCTCTCTTTTTCTCTCATTTTTTCTTCTTTTTTGCCTTTTTTCTTTCTTTTCTCCTTTTTTTCCTTTTCTTTTTTTCCTTTTTATGGGCTCTTTGGCCTCTTTTTATTTATTTAAGTCCGCATTCTCATCCGACTTGTGGGGGAACCATAGTCGCCATCATCCTTTCCTCACATGGAAAATGCTCTAATAATGATGATCATCACACTTTTATTTACTTACAACTCAAGAATTACAACTCGATACTAGAAAAAATATATGACTCTATATGATCATGCAAAGAAATATGACAATGATGGTATGTGTCATGATGAAACGGAACGGTGGAAGTTGCACGGCAATATTTCTTGAAATGGCTATGGAAATGTCATAACAGGTAGGTATGGTGGCTGTTTTGAGGAAGATATAAGGTGGCTTATGTGTGAAAGAGCGTGTCATATCACGGGATTTGGATGCACCGGCGAAGTTTTCACCAACTCTCAAGGTGAGAAAGAGCAATGCACGGTACTGAAGAGGCTAGCAATGGTGGAAGGGAGAGTGTGCGTATAATCCATGGACTCGACATTAGTCATAAAGAACTCACATACTTATCGCAGAAGTTTATTATCCCTTCAAGCAAAGTACTACTACACATTCTCCTAGGGGGGTAGATTGGTAGGAAAAGGCCATCACTCGTCCCCGACTGCCACTCATAAGGAAGACAATAAAAAACAAATCATGCTCCAGCTTCATCGCATAACGAGAGACCATACGTGCATGCTTCGGGAATCACAAACCTTAACACATATATTCTTACTAAACCACAATTACTCACTAGCATAAATCTAATATCACCATCTCTATATTTCCAAACAAATGCAAGGAATCAAACATCTCATATATTCAATGATCTTCATGAAAATTTTTATTATATCCCTCTTGGATACCCATCATATTAGGAGTAAATTCATAACCCAAACAAATTGCCATACTATTTATAAGACTGTCAAAATAATATAAGTGAAGCATGAGAGTTTGTCAATTTCTTCAAAGTAAAACCACCGCCGTGCTTTATAAAGATATAAGTGAAGCACTGGAGCAACTACCTATCTCAGAAAGTATAAGTGAAGCACATAGAGTATTCTAACAAATTCACAATTAATGTGTGTCCCTCTCAAAAGGTGTGCACAGCAAGGATGATTGAGGCAAACTAAAAAGCAAATAAAGCAGAGACTAATATAATACAAGACGCTCCAAGCAAAACACATATCATGTGATGAATAAAAATTTAGCCTTAGGTGATTACCGATAGATTGTAGACAAAAGAGGGGATGCCATCTGGGGCACCCCTAAGCTTAGATGCTCGGTTATCCTTGAATATTACCTTGGGGTGCCTTGGGAATGCCCAAGCTTAGGCTCTTGCTAGTCTTTATTCCTTTATTGAAATAAAGCAAATAACCACTTTTAGGTATTGTTTCAAACTCATTCCAATTTTATTTTTGTGTTATATATACTGTATTCTAACTTCTCCATGCTTCATAGCCCCCGATACTGCCCGTAGATTCATCAAAATAAGCAAACAACACGATGAAAACATAATCTATCAAAAACAGAACAATATGTAGCAATCTGGACTTTAGCCAAACTTATATAACTCCAAAAATTAAGAAAAATTAGGAAAGCATGAGAAATTTGTATATCAATCCTGTGTAAAAACTTCAGATCAAGAGCATGTTTCTGTGAATTTACAAAATTCTAGAACTGAGCGCAAAAGTTTATGTTTTTTCACATAATCAAATCAACAATCTTCCAAATCACCCCAAAGGTCTTACTTGGCACAAACACTATTAAAACACTAAAACACAATCATAAAAGAATTGTAATTGCATATTTATTGAAAAACAATAGTAAAAACATAAAAATAAAATTGGGGTTGCCTCCCAACAAGAACTATTGTTTAACGCCCCTAGCTAGGCATATTGCATAGATCTAGGTATTGTATTAAAAATGAGTGTGATCATCCATGCTCATCTCATACTTCCTCCTTTCAGCAACAAATTTCCTTTGTGGCAAGAAAAATAATCAAAAGGGCTAAATTTAATTAGGTGAGGATCTATGAGATCAAGTTTGGGAGGAGGAGGTTCCTCCTTTGGCCCTTTATATGTGATAACTATCTCTTCATTATATACGTTCCTTTGATTATGATTTCTAAGTCTTTCTTTAACAACACGTCCTAGCCCATTATTTTGTATTGCAAAATTGTCATTGATTTTAGAAATTTTATCAATCAAAACGGATGGAGGAACATCTTTCCTTAGATTTTCATTGTAAGCAGCACAATTCGAAGATTGCAATCTCCTTATCTCTTCTTGATTAAAAAGGATCTCCTGTATAGGGGGTGTCGTGGGGTTAACGCGGCAGATCCCCTAGTGAAAGGACTTAGGTGCGAGGCCATTACAATGGTGACTAGCTTGAAGGGGTTGAGAGGGACGAGAGACACGAGTTGACCCAGGTTCGGCCCCTCACGGTGGAGGTAAAAGCCTACTCATGCTCTTGTTACTATCACTTGAGTATCGATTACAAGGGAGCGGATTCGCTTGACCTAGCTATCGATTGATTACGACCTAAGTTTACCTGCCGCGGGGACTCGCCTTTATATACAGAGGTCGAGGCCTTGAGCTTACAAGAGTCTGTGTCGGGCTTATACTTCATAACCGATCCTGGCTCTAAGTCGCATTGCCTTCTTTTGCAAGGTGCCATCGGGCGGCTTACACTTCCGGGTCACGGGCCGTCTTCTGGCCTTGGGCCTCCACCCAGCCCACCTCATAAGTCACCTCCCTGGCTCCATGTCTTGGTCTCTTGGGCCTGTCTAAGGCTTCATTGTTTTAAGTCGTCAACAACCTAACCCGGCCCTTCTAGGGCGGGTTACACTGTGGGGTCATATCCCCAACATTAGGCCCCAGACTGATTTGAACCTGTTCGTCTCAATCTTCAATGCCTCTGGTTGGCGAGTCTTCTTTGGTTCTTCTAAATGTTTAACCTCGAACATATCTTCATAACCCGCCATACAAAAGGATGACATCATCTTCGTAAATTTAGGAAAATCCTTATGACATCACAGCTGATCATTTGCATTAATCTACCATTCCGATAATTGAGGTGCCCTTTTTGTTGTAGAAGTTATTATGCCTCCTCGATTTTTTCACATGCATGTTATTGTACCCTCCTTTTCCTTATAAATAAGAACGGGGGGCCTGCCTTCTCCACTTTCCACCCCGTCGCCTCCACTTCTTCTTCTTCCTCGCGACGCCCATTGCACAAATAGCATCACTGACGTCTAACATCTCCATATCTAGATCATAAATCTCAATCCAAGCTTCTGGAGGGAGGTCCGCTGTATAATTAGGTATCTTACGGGGACCCTTGAAATCTTTGGGCAAATGTGATGTCTGCTAGACTACATTGATATTTCCCCAAAGAGGAAGGGATGATGCAACACAGCGACGGTAGGTATTTCCCTCAGTGATGAGACCAAGGTTGTCGAACCAGTAGGAGAACCAAGCAACACCACGTAAACAATACCAGCACACAAATAACAAATACTCGCAACCCGACATGTAAAAGGGGTTGTCAATCCCTTTCGGGCAACGGCGCCAGAAATTGGCAAATGGACGTGATAAAAATATGATAGATGGGATAAATAGATCTTGGATAAAATAAATTGCAGCAAGGTATTTTTTTGTTTTTTTGTTGAATAGATCTGCAAATAAAAGCAAAGGAAAATAGATCGCAAAGGCAAATATATTAAAGAAGAGACCCGACGGCCGTAGGTTTCACTAGTGGCTTCTCTTGAGAAAAATAGCAAACAGTGGTTGAACAAATTACTGTTGGGCAATTGACAGAACTTCAAATAATCATGATGGTGTCCATACAATGATAATTATATAGGCATCACATCCAAGATTAGTAGACCAACTCATGCCTGCATCTACTACTATTACTCCACACATCGACCGCTATCCAGCATGCATCTAGTGTATTAAGTTCATGGAGAAACGGAGTAATGCAATAAGAATGATGACATGATGTAGACAAGATCTATTTATGTAGATATAGACCCCATTTTTTATCCATAATGGCAACGATACATACGTGTCGGTTCCCCTTCTGTCACTGGGATCAAGCACCATAAGATCGAACCCATCACAAAGCACCTCTTCCCATAGCAAAGGGGGGGGGGGGGGGGGGGGGGGGGGGGGGGGGGGGGGGGGGGGGGGGGGGGGGGGGGGGGGGGGGGGGGGGGGGGGGGGGGGGGGGGGGGGGGGGGGGGGGGGGGGGGGGGGGGGGGGGGGGGGGGGGGGGGGGGGGGGGGGGGGGGGGGGGGGGGGGGGGGGGGGGGGGGGGGGGGGGGGGGGGGGGGGGGGGGGGGGGGGGGGGGGGGGGGGGGGGGGGGGGGGGGGGGGGGGGGGGGGGGGGGGGGGGGGGGGGGGGGGGGAACTACGGACCCGTAGGTCTACAAAAGACTACTCACGCATCATCGGAGAGGCACCCATGGACATGATGAACCCCTCCATGATGGTGTCTAGATTGGATCTGGTGTTTCTGGAACTTGCGGCTGCTGGAATTGATTTTTGTCGACTCCCCTAGGGTTTCTGTAATACTGGGGTATTTATAGAGTAAAGAGGCGGTCCGGGGGCACCCGAGGTGGGCACAGCCCACTAGGGCGTGCCCGGGCCTCCGCCTTGACACGCTCTGCCTCTACATCAATCCGAGCCTTCAACGCATCTATTTGATTGTTCTCAGCCACGATATCCTCTTGGGCCTTGGTTATCTCCTCATGGATCTTTGCAACCTCCGCGTTACGCTCTGCCTAATTTGCCGCAGTGACCTCTGTTGCCAACAAAGCTATCAAGCTACCCATGAGATCCAGTAGTACTTGAGTCAATAGCTTGCCTGGCCAGGATCCACCAGCTCTTGTCACAGCCGGGTCAGAGGTTGTTGCAGCCGCCATCGAAGAATTAAGATCCGTCCCTATGTCAGCCATGAAGATAGCAACCCTACCCGGCGGCTCATAGGGGTTCAGAATACTGTGGCCATCAGAATAGCCCCCAAGCCAGCCTTCTTGAAGTTGATACATTGACTCTGTCTCTCCAGTTGAGGACTCATCACCTGAGTAGATGAGAGTCTCTCCCCTAGATGCATAATCTTTTGCAAGTTCCATCCCTTGCGTGAAGCCCACGAAAGCATGCCTCCGCCCGGCTTGGACCCGAGCGGGTTGCGTGCGCCCAACCGACTTGGCGATGTCGATGCAGATATCCGACTCTGGCTCTGATCCACCGACTTTGCCGATGAAGACGTGGATTCCACCGAAGGGGACCCGGTACCTGTACTCGATTGAGTCGGCCTCGGGGCCCCAGCCAGCATTGTCAATGTAGAGCTTGCCGCGGCGACTCTTGGTCATCCTGCCGACGGCGTACCCCTCGATCCCTGGGAAAGAGCCCTTCAAGAACTCAAAACCACCGTGCGCTGGCCCCATGATGGGTGCCAACTGTCATGGGGTTACCACGGCAGATGCCCTAGTGAAAGGACTTAGGTGTGAGGCCATCGCAACGGTGACTAGCTTGAAGGGGTTGAGCGGGACGAGAGACACGAGTTTACCTAGGTTCAGCCCCTCATGGTGGAGGTAAAATCCTACTCCTGCTCTTTTTACTATTGCTTGAGTATCGACTACAAGGGAGCGGATTCGCTTGACCTATCTATCAATTGATTGCAACCTAAGTTTACCTGCCGCAGGGACTCGCCTTTATATGCACAGGTCGAGGCCCTGGGCTTACAACAGTCCAGGTTGGGCTTATACTTCGTAACCGATCCTGGATCTAAGTCGCCTTGCCTTCTTTGGCAAGTCTCTATCGGGCGGCTTACACTTTCGAGCCACGCACTGTCTTCTGGCCTTGGGCCTCCATCCAGCCCACCTCGTAAGTCGCCTTGATGACCCATAAGTATAGGGGATCTAGGGGGGGGGGGGGGGGGGGGGGGGGGGGGGGGGGGGGGGGGGGGGGGGGGGGGGGGGGGGGGGGGGGGGGGGGGGGGGGGGGGGGGGGGGGGGGGGGGGGGGGGGGGGGGGGGGGGGGGGGGGGGGGGGGGGGGGGGGGGGGGGGGGGGGGGGGGGGGGGGGGGGGGGGGGGGGGGGGGGGGGGGGGGGGGGGGGGGGGGGGGGGGGGGGGGGGGGGGGGGGGGGGGGGGGGGGGGGGGGGGGGGGGGGGGGGGGGGGGGGGGGGGGGGGGGGGGGGGGGGGGGGGGGGGGGGGGGGGGGGGGGGGGGGGGGGGGGGGGGGGGGGGGGGGGGGGGGGGGGGGGGGGGGGGGGGGGGGGGGGGGGGGGGGGGGGGGGGGGGGGGGGGGGGGGGGGGGGGGGGGGGGGGGGGGGGGGGGGGGGGGGGGGGGGGGGGGGGGGGGGGGGGGGGGGGGGGGGGGGGGGGGGGGGGGGGGGGGGGGGGGGGGGGGGGGGGGGGGGGGGGGGGGGGGGGGGGGGGGGGGGGGGGGGGGGGGGGGGGGGGGGGGGGGGGGGGGGGGGGGGGGGTGGTGAAGTGTCATGTAGTCGACATTCACATAACACCACTAGAGGAATGACAACATACATCTCATCAAAATATCGAACGAATACCAAATTGACATGACTACTTGTAACAAGACTTCTCCCATGTCCTCAAGAACAAACGTAACTACTCACAAATCATATTCATGTTCATAATCAGAGGGGTATTAATGTGCATAAAGGATCTGAACATATAATCTTCCATCGAATAAACCAACTAGCATCAACTACAAGGAGTAATCAACACTACTAGCAACCCACAGGTACCAATCTAAGGTTTTGAGACAAAGATCAGATACAATAGATGAACTAGGGTTTGAGAGGGCATGGTGCTTGTCGTGGATTTGTCACGGCAGATGTCCTTAGTGTCAGGACTTAGTTGTGAGTCCAACACATCTATGTGGTAGCTTGAGAGGGGTTGAGTAGGACGAGAGAAATGAGGTTTTTACCCAGGTTCGGCCCCTCACGGTGGAGATAAAATCCTACATCCTGCTCCATTGATATTGAAGATGATCATCATAATTACAAGGGTGCTCTATCTCAAGAGCTATTGACTTGTCTCTCTAAACCTAACTAGTGAAAACTTGTCTAACTTGTCCCTCTTGGGGTGCCCCGCCCCTCCTTATATATGTTGAAGGGGCGGCTGATACGTCTCCGTCGTATCTATAATTTTTGATTATTCCATGCCAATATTCTACAACTTTCATATACTTTTGGCAACTTGGGGGGGGGGGGGGGGGGGGGGGGGGGGGGGGGGGGGGGGGGGGGGGGGGGGGGGGGGGGGGGGGGGGGGGGGGGGGGGGGGGGGGGGGGGGGGGGGGGGGGGGGGGGGGGGGGGGGGGGGGGGGGGGGGGGGGGGGGGGGGGGGGGGGGGGGGGGGGGGGGGGGGGGGGGGGGGGGGGGGGGGGGGGGGGGGGGGGGGGGGGGGGGGGGGGGGGGGGGGGGGGGGGGGGGGGGGGGGGGGGGGGGGGGGGGGGGGGGGGGGGGGGGGGGGGGGGGGGGGGGGGGGGGGGGGGGGGGGGGGGGGGGGGGGGGGGGGGGGGGGGGGGGGGGGGGGGGGGGGGGGGGGGGGGGGGGGGGGGGGGGGGGGGGGGGGGGGGGGGGGGGGGGGGGGGGGGGGGGGGGGGGGGGGGGGGGGGGGGGGGGGGGGGGGGGGGGGGGGGGGGGGGGGGGGGGGGGGGGGGGGGGGGGGGGGGGGGGGGGGGGGGGGGGGGGGGGGGGGGGGGGGGGGGGGGGGGGGGGGGGGGGGGGGGGGGGGGGGGGGGGGGGGGGGGGGGGGGGGGGGGGGGGGGGGGGGGGGGGGGGGGGGGGGGGGGGGGGGGGGGGGGGGGGGGGGGGGGGGGGGGGGGGGGGGGGGGGGGGGGGGGGGGGGGGGGGGGGGGGGGGGGGGGGGGGGGGGGGGGGGGGGGGGGGGGGGGGGGGGGGGGGGGGGGGGGGGGGGGGGGGGGGGGGGGGGGGGGGGGGGGGGGGGGGGGGGGGGGGGGGGGGGGGGGGGGGGGGGGGGGGGGGGGGGGGGGGGGGGGGGGGGGGGGGGGGGGGGGGGGGGGGGGGGGGGGGGGGGGGGGGGGGGGGGGGGGGGGGGGGGGGGGGGGGGGGGGGGGGGGGGGGGGGGGGGGGGGGGGGGGGGGGGGGGGGGGGGGGGGGGGGGGGGGGGGGGGGGGGGGGGGGGGGGGGGGGGGGGGGGGGGGGGGGGGGGGGGGGGGGGGGGGGGGGGGGGGGGGGGGGGGGGGGGGGGGGGGGGGGGGGGGGGGGGGGGGGGGGGGGGGGGGGGGGGGGGGGGGGGGGGGGGGGGGGGGGGGGGGGGGGGGGGGGGGGGGGGGGGGGGGGGGGGGGGGGGGGGGGGGGGGGGGGGGGGGGGGGGGGGGGGGGGGGGGGGGGGGGGGGGGGGGGGGGGGGGGGGGGGGGGGGGGGGGGGGGGGGGGGGGGGGGGGGGGGGGGGGGGGGGGGGGGGGGGGGGGGGGGGGGGGGGGGGGGGGGGGGGGGGGGGGGGGGGGGGGGGGGGGGGGGGGGGGGGGGGGGGGGGGGGGGGGGGGGGGGGGGGGGGGGGGGGGGGGGGGGGGGGGGGGGGGGGGGGGGGGGGGGGGGGGGGGGGGGGGGGGGGGGGGGGGGGGGGGGGGGGGGGGGGGGGGGGGGGGGGGGGGGGGGGGGGGGGGGGGGGGGGGGGGGGGGGGGGGGGGGGGGGGGGGGGGGGGGGGGGGGGGGGGGGGGGGGGGGGGGGGGGGGGGGGGGGGGGGGGGGGGGGGGGGGGGGGGGGGGGGGGGGGGGGGGGGGGGGGGGGGGGGGGGGGGGGGGGGGGGGGGGGGGGGGGGGGGGGGGGGGGGGGGGGGGGGGGGGGGGGGGGGGGGGGGGGGGGGGGGGGGGGGGGGGGGGGGGGGGGGGGGGGGGGGGGGGGGGGGGGGGGGGGGGGGGGGGGGGGGGGGGGGGGGGGGGGGGGGGGGGGGGGGGGGGGGGGGGGGGGGGGGGGGGGGGGGGGGGGGGGGGGGGGGGGGGGGGGGGGGGGGGGGGGGGGGGGGGGGGGGGGGGGGGGGGGGGGGGGGGGGGGGGGGGGGGGGGGGGGGGGGGGGGGGGGGGGGGGGGGGGGGGGGGGGGGGGGGGGGGGGGGGGGGGGGGGGGGGGGGGGGGGGGGGGGGGGGGGGGGGGGGGGGGGGGGGGGGGGGGGGGGGGGGGGGGGGGGGGGGGGGGGGGGGGGGGGGGGGGGGGGGGGGGGGGGGGGGGGGGGGGGGGGGGGGGGGGGGGGGGGGGGGGGGGGGGGGGGGGGGGGGGGGGGGGGGGGGGGGGGGGGGGGGGGGGGGGGGGGGGGGGGGGGGGGGGGGGGGGGGGGGGGGGGGGGAAAAACACCTGAAACTACTTGCAACTCCTGGGCAGAGGACAAGGGCGGCTAATAAGTCAAGCGGGGTCATATTTCAGGGCCCAATTCATGGTAGTAGCTGATTCTTAAATCACACATACAGATCTCAGTTCTTAGGGACGGTTCCAATGAAACAACCCACCATGTACTCCTACATGGCCTCTCATCGATACCTTTACCAAATCGTGTTCAACACTTCACTCTCATCACCGACATGATCATTTCACTCTAGCCCATCACCCAGATGAACCAGACCTGATATGACTCTAAGCATAGCAGGCATAGCAAGGTAGGAAACACAATCATGGCTCAGTCAACTCCTACACATGCTAGTGGGTTTCATCTAGTTACTGTGGCAATGACAGGTCATGTAGAGGAAATGGGTTCAACTACCGCAGCACACAGCAGTTTGAAACATTGTTGTCTTAAATGCAATAAATGAGAGCAGGAGCAAGAACATGGGATTTTATCGATATGATCAAATGTTGGTTGCTTGCCTAGCAGATCGGTAGACTAGTACTGTCCTTCATTTGGATATTCACGGTAATCCTCCGGGACAGAACCTACCGCAGAGAACACCGGTAACACAACCAATACACAACAATATGCAACAATATGATGCATGCATATGACATGGCAAAATGAGTGTGTTGGGATAATGCAACTGAAAAACCAGATGGGTTTGAGCCATTTTGAACCAAAGGTTCAATCCCAAACGCATTTTGTGATCTTAAATAGTGCCTTATCATGTTTTGCACTAAAAAGCAAGGTTAAATTATTTAAACATGCATGAAACTAGTACAGATGGATAGATTGGATTTTTCTGATCATTTTTCATATATAAATCTTTGCATTTGGAGTTACAGATTAATTTCTATGAATTTTCAACAAGCGGAAGCAACATGTCTGAGTACATACAACTAGAAACTAAAAAGGCTTCAGGAAGCCTATCTATCCTACAAGGGTCCTTCACACCCTCAGGATCACTAACTGGGCATCAAGCTACTCATCAATGTCGAGGTCTACGTAAAACCCATCGGAAGGGGCGACATTCTCTTCTGCAACAGTAATTAAGCAAACATGAGTACAAAGGTACTCAACAAGACTTACATTAGATCCTACATACATGCACATTATCAACAAAGGGATAGTGGGGTTTATTGCAACAAGCCAGCTTTGACTCTTGGCTAAACTATCTTACGAGACACCAACTTGTAAATGTTTTGCGCACTCGAGTCCACTACTCACCCCAATAGTACACTACCGCGGATCTACTCTCGTCATCCTACGGAAGGGCCATCCACGGCACTCACACTTTTCTTGAGGCTTTTAGTAGTTTCCATTTACTTATCTATGAACTATATAAGCAACCAAGTAGTCCTTTACCGCGGACACGGCTATTCGAATAGATGATGTTAACCCTGTAGGGGTGTACTTCTTCATGCATGTTTCCACCACTTAGCGTCTGCACACAACATGTGCTCGGCAGACTTCAAGCGAAAGCCGACGTGGGTGTAGACCATGACCTGACTAACCACACAAGTATCTAGTCCATGTTTATCACCGATCCAGGTTCCATCCACAGGGAGTCCGGCCGAGGTTTCCACATACGTCCCCGAACGATGTGTACAGGGTTCCGAGACACCAAATGGGCGCCCGGCATACCCGGCCACGTACCTACCGCGTCACAGCCCACCCCGAGGGTCAGCTCTACGCACGGCCTCCAGTATACTAAAAACACCTGAAACTACTTGCAACTCCTGGGCAGAGGACAAGGGCGGCTAATAAGTCAAGCGGGGTCATATTTCAGGGCCCAATTCATGGTAGTAGGGGGGGGGGGGGGGGGGGGGGGGGGGGGGGGGGGGGGGGGGGGGGGGGGGGGGGGGGGGGGGGGGGGGGGGGGGGGGGGGGGGGGGGGGGGGGGGGGGGGGGGGGGGGGGGGGGGGGGGGGGGGGGGGGGGGGGGGGGGGGGGGGGGGGGGGGGGGGGGGGGGGGGGGGGGGGGGGGGGGGGGGGGGGGGGGGGGGGGGGGGGGGGGGGGGGGGGGGGGGGGGGGGGGGGGGGGGGGGGGGGGGGGGGGGGGGGGGGGGGGGGGGGGGGGGGGGGGGGGGGGGGGGGGGGGGGGGGGGGGGGGGGGGGGGGGGGGGGGGGGGGGGGGGGGGGGGGGGGGGGGGGGGGGGGGGGGGGGGGGGGGGGGGGGGGGGGGGGGGGGGGGGGGGGGGGGGGGGGGGGGGGGGGGGGGGGGGGGGGGGGGGGGGGGGGGGGGGGGGGGGGGGGGGGGGGGGGGGGGGGGGGGGGGGGGGGGGGGGGGGGGGGGGGGGGGGGGGGGGGGGGGGGGGGGGGGGGGGGGGGGGGGGGGGGGGGGGGGGGGGGGGGGGGGGGGGGGGGGGGGGGGGGGGGGGGGGGGGGGGGGGGGGGGGGGGGGGGGGGGGGGGGGGGGGGGGGGGGGGGGGGGGGGGGGGGGGGGGGGGGGGGGGGGGGGGGGGGGGGGGGGGGGGGGGGGGGGGGGGGGGGGGGGGGGGGGGGGGGGGGGGGGGGGGGGGGGGGGGGGGGGGGGGGGGGGGGGGGGGGGGGGGGGGGGGGGGGGGGGGGGGGGGGGGGGGGGGGGGGGGGGGGGGGGGGGGGGGGGGGGGGGGGGGGGGGGGGGGGGGGGGGGGGGGGGGGGGGGGGGGGGGGGGGGGGGGGGGGGGGGGGGGGGTGTCTTAGGTTAGAACCTCTGGCAAAATTGGTGCACAATTTTCTAGGTCAACAAAAGGTCATTGAATTAAATCATAAGTATTTGAATTTGGGCATTTAAATGCTATAAAATAATTTAAATGCTCAAATAATTCTGGGAATAAATGTTTCCTGTTGGAAATATTCTAAACAGAGCTTACATTTATTTTC
Organism: Thinopyrum obtusiflorum; assembly: GCA_036873465.1. NCBI lineage: Eukaryota > Viridiplantae > Streptophyta > Magnoliopsida > Poales > Poaceae > Thinopyrum > Thinopyrum obtusiflorum. The sequence continues at coordinate 16,014 of JAAAWM010008855.1, forward strand.
AGGATTTTTGGAAATGTTTTAGTATTTTTAATAAAGCAAAATAGTTGCAGTTAAATAGAAAACAGAAACAAAATCAAAAAAAAAGAGAAGGAAGCCACCTGGGCCTTACCTGGTTCGGCCCAGCCGACTGGCCAGCGCCAGTCACCCCCTACCTCGCGCCAGGAGGCAGGGGCGCGTGCTCGCCGCGCGCTGGCCATGTGCCAGCCACCTCCTGCTTCTGTCAACGCCCGGGAGACGCCTAGAGGTGCCACGTGACCCCCACGTCCCCCTCTCATCCTTGCTCACTCTCCCCCTCGTCTCCCTCATCCTCTCCCACGATGGCCGAGCGCGTCCCTCGCCGCCGATCGCCGTAGTTGCCACCACAGCCATCCCCTCGCCTCTCCGACGAGCTCATTAGCTCCGCCTCGACTCCCTCGTCCTCCCCACCGAGCCACGCATCGCCGGAGGCCCTGCAACGCCGCCTTCTCCCTCGTCTTCAACCTCGGGCACCCGAGCCTTCTCCAGTCGATTCGCCGTCGCCAGGACCTCCCCGAGCTCGCTGACCCCCTCCCCGACTCCGCTATGAGCTCCTGCTTCTTTCCCCATGCTCGCCCCCTCCGTTTCCGTCCCTCGAGGAAACACAATGACTCGTGTCCTGCAGTAGCATCGATAATTTGACCGATGCGGGGGAGGGGGAAGGGATCCTTTGGGCAAGCTTTATTGAGGTCCTTGAAATCGACAGAAAGGCGCCAGGATTTATCCTTCTTTGGTACCATCACCAGGTTTGCTAGCCAGTCCGGGTGTTTTATTTCTCTGATGAATCCGGCCTCCAATAACTTGGCTAGTTCCTCTCCCATGGCCTGTCTCTTAGTTTTGGAGAAACGCCGAAGAGCTTGCTTGAATGGCTTGAATCCCTTTAGGTTATTGAGGCTATGCTCGGCCAGCCTGCCTGCGATTCCTGGCATGTCTGAGGGATGCCAGGCGAATATGTCCCAGTTCTCGCGCAGGAACTCCCGTAGTGCGGCGTCCGTGGCGGGGTTTAACTGTGCCCCAATGGAGGCTGTTTTTGTAGGGTCCATTGGGTGGACTTAGAATTTGACTATTTCATCCGCTGGTTTAAAAGAGGTGGACTTGGATCTCTTATCGAGTATCACGTCGTCCCTGTCCACTGTGGAGCGTAGCGTGGTTAATTCCTCGGCCGAGAGGGCTTCGGATGTCACACCCTAGCTAGTTCAAGCATTAGAATGTGCATCATGTCTATTTTTCTCTTAAAATTGAAATGGGGATGACAGAACCCCCAACACCCCCCTGGAAACAACTAGGGTTTACTAAAATTATTTTCAATGAACCTGAAATGCCCTTCTAAAAAGTTCACCCTCTTT
>JAAAWM010008856.1:0-17376 GCA_036873465.1 Thinopyrum obtusiflorum
AGAGAAGGTGAGGACCAGAGGCCGGGGAAGGAGCGAAGTTCGGCGGTGGGGTTAGGGGAGAGGCGGCCGACGGCGGGGTTGGGTGAGAGGCGGCCGGCGGCTGGTTTGGGAATGGAATGGGGAGAGGAGGAGGAAGGGTGCGGGGTGGGCTGGTTGGTTTGGTTAGGTGGGTTGTGTTTGGTTTGAAATCAACCCCCCGCCCCCCAACCCACACACACACAAAATCACGCGCGAGCCTCAAAAGAGAGAGAAAGCGGACACGGCGACATTTCGCAAGAAGCGGGAAGGTTCGGCGCGGGTGTCAAGCTTTGGTTTTTCGCTAGCTGGTTGGGCAGTGCCACGGATCGCTGCTTCGTGATTGGTCCATCTCGACTTCCCACGGATCGATCCCCTCTCTACCTGATCATAGCCGTCCATTTAGATCCGACGCACATAGATCATTCCTTTCTTTCTTATATGCTACTGTGACTACTGTAGTTTTTTTCTTAATGAATTATAAAGTGTCAAGTCTATAAACCATAGACTCTGAATGATGTATTTTCCAGTGAATTATAAAACCCAAAAAACAAAAAGAAAAACAAGTTTGAAATATAAATATATGAATCTACATGTAGTGATTACTATTTCGTGTGTTAGTCCTTTGGTGTTTTTTACTCTAGAACTTTTCGTTGAATAGAGGGGGGGGGGGGGGGGGGGGGGGGGGGGGGGGGGGGGGGGGGGGGGGGGGGGGGGGGGGGGGGGGGGGGGGGGGGGGGGGGGGGGGGGGGGGGGGGGGGGGGGGGGGGGGGGGGGGGGGGGGGGGGGGGGGGGGGGGGGGGGGGGGGGGGGGGGGGGGGGGGGGGGGGGGGGGGGGGGGGGGGGGGGGGGGGGGGGGGGGGGGGGGGGGATTGCCGGCCACCGCCTTCCCACCATTTGGAGGTCCTCGACCGACCACGTCTCATCCCCTGGTTTACGTCGTCGCAATTTGAAGAAAAGAAAAGGAGGTAAATATGCCGGAGGTCTTAGAACTTGCGCGCGACGGTCAGTTTGGTGCACAAACTTGTAAAATACGTGATTCTAGTCATCAAACTTGCGTGGACGTGCAAATACGGTCACATTTCTCGTACACGGACGTATCGGCTGCCTGCATTGCACACCAGCGTGGCAAGGGCCCGCTGTCAGTGGCTGATAGCAATGCATGTGTTTTTTTTTCAGGAAGACCCTCGGATTTCTTTTTAACTGGTCGTTCGCTCGGTTCCACTCATCACTGTACAGTGTAAATAAAAATATGCAGGAAAAATAGGACGGGTGAGAGTTAGACCCGTCGACCTGATGCACTAGCGTGGGTGTCCAGGTCCTAACCACCACACCTGACAAATCTCTAGGGAAATCCGACAGGGGGGGGGGGGGGGGGGGGGGGGGGGGGGGGGGGGGGGGGGGGGGGGGGGGGGGGGGGGGGGGGGGGGGGGGGGGGGGGGGGGGGGGGGGGGGGGGGGGGGGGGGGGGGGGGGGGGGGGGGGGGGGGGGGGGGGGGGGGGGGGGGGGGGGGGGGGGGGGGGGGGGGGGGGGGGGGGGGGGGGGGGGGGGGGGGGGGGGGGGGGGGGGGGGGGGGGGGGGGGGGGGGGGGGGGGGGGGGGGGGGGGGGGGGGGGGGGGGGGGGGGGGGGGGGGGGGGGGGGGGGGGGGGGGGGGGGGGGGGGGGGGGGGGGGGGGGGGGGGGGGGGGGGGGGGGGGGGGGGGGGGGGGGGGGGGGGGGGGGGGGGGGGGGGGGGGGGGGGGGGGGGGGGGGGGGGGGGGGGGGGGGGGGGGGGGGGGGGGGGGGGGGGGGGGGGGGGGGGGGGGGGGGGGGGGGGGGGGGGGGGGGGGGGGGGGGGGGGGGGGGGGGGGGGGGGGGGGGGGGGGGGGGGGGGGGGGGGGGGGGGGGGGGGGGGGGGGGGGGGGGGGGGGGGGGGGGGGGGGGGGGGGGGGGGGGGGGGGGGGGGGGGGGGGGGGGGGGGGGGGGGGGGGGGGGGGGGGGGGGGGGGGGGGGGGGGGGGGGGGGGGGGGGGGGGGGGGGGGGGGGGGGGGGGGGGGGGGGGGGGGGGGGGGGGGGGGGGGGGGGGGGGGGGGGGGGGGGGGGGGGGGGGGGGGGGGGGGGGGGGGGGGGGGGGGGGGGGGGGGGGGGGGGGGGGGGGGGGGGGGGGGGGGGGGGGGGGGGGGGGGGGGGGGGGGGGGGGGGGGGGGGGGGGGGGGGGGGGGGGGGGGGGGGGGGGGGGGGGGGGGGGGGGGGGGGGGGGGGGGGGGGGGGGGGGGGGGGGGGGGGGGGGGGGGGGGGGGGGGGGGGGGGGGGGGGGGGGGGGGGGGGGGGGGGGGGGGGGGGGGGGGGGGGGGGGGGGGGGGGGGGGGGGGGGGGGGGGGGGGGGGGGGGGGGGGGGGGGGGGGGGGGGGGGGGGGGGGGGGGGGGGGGGGGGGGGGGGGGGGGGGGGGGGGGGGGGGGGGGGGGGGGGGGGGGGGGGGGGGGGGGGGGGGGGGGGGGGGGGGGGGGGGGGGGGGGGGGGGGGGGGGGGGGGGGGGGGGGGGGGGGGGGGGGGGGGGGGGGGGGGGGGGGGGGGGGGGGGGGGGGGGGGGGGGGGGGGGGGGGGGGGGGGGGGGGGGGGGGGGGGGGGGGGGGGGGGGGGGGGGGGGGGGGGGGGGGGGGGGGGGGGGGGGGGGGGGGGGGGGGGGGGGGGGGTCCGAGGCGGCGCGCGGTGTCCACGGCGTGATCATGCACATCCACGATGCTCGGGCCGGCCGACGGATAGATCGCGCGCACCAAAACATTTTTTCTTTGAGGTAAATATACTGGGAGTCATAGAACTTGCACGCGATGGTCAGTTTGGTGCATAAACTTGTAAAATACGTGATTCTAGTTATCAAACTTGCGCGAGCGTGCAAATACGGTCATATTTCCCCGTACGCATGTGTATCCGCTGCCTGAGTGGCACACCAGCGTGGCCAGGGCCGCTGTCAGCCACTGACCCTGCGTGCATGATAGAATTGCATAAAAGCCCTCAACTTTTTTCCATTTATGTAAGGAGCCCCTCGAATAAATGAAAAACAAATGGGACGAGCGTGTTTCTAACCCATGACCAGCTTGCTAGTAGCCTCGCACGCACTGCCATCAGACCAATGATGATTCATGTTCAATTCGCACGACTATATTTTATATCCTTCAACAAGGACCTAATAATTAAAGATGAAATATATAACCTAAAAAATGTAGCTCTGTAGTTCTATCCTGTGACCTCATGGTCGTTCGTGCCTGAGCTAACAAACCGTCTAAGGCGACCCAATATCATATACGGATAAACATTCTTTATGTTGCCATCTCTTTTGTTCTATGTAAGAAAAGAACTTATATTCTGATGTTTGTGGCATTTAAAAAAAACAATGTATGTGAAATTTTATTAATTGCATAAACATTATAAAAATATTTTCACGTAATTAGAAACACGTATGTTGCATTCTAAAATTTCACGCACTTTAGAAAAATGTTTATGACATTAAAAAAATATACAATCGACAAAAATGTTCATGTAGTTTAAAAAGAAATCCCTACCATCCAAAAAAACTCACTCACCCATGAAATGGTCAAATTTCAAAAATTATTTCGGACAAATCAGCAACTTTTTGTTTGAATTTGAATAATTATAAATTATAAAATCTACATAAAAGGAAATATAGTGCAGATGAATGTACATAAATTCTTTTGGAAAAATAAATTATTTTTTGTCTGAATTTGAATAATTTTAAATTTAAGAATACAGATAAAAGGAAATATAGTGCATAATAAATGTACATAAATTTTCAGAAAAATCAACTTAATTTTTTTTCAAATTTGAGTAATTTTGAATTTCAAAATCTAGATAAAAGAAAATATAGTGCAGTATGAACGTGCGTAAATTCTTTCCGACAAATCAATGAAGTTTTGTATGAATTAAAAAATTTTAAATTTGAAAATATAGATAAATGAAAATATAGGTAAGAATGAATGTATGGAAATTTTCCGGACAAATCAACGGTTGTTTTTTGAATGGATTGATAAAATTCGCCCACCCTTGTTTAAAAAGTAAATTTATCTCATTTAAGGCATCAACTGCCGTCTTGTCTGGTGGTTACCCTGGCTCTTGTTCTATTCGTTTATAAAAATCATCTTTTTTTTAGAATTATAAAATGCATCTTTGGTTGTTAAAAACAGGGCCGTCTCCAGAAATTCAAGGCCCCGGTGCGAAGTCCGAAGGGGCCCTAAAATCAGAAAGATTTCTGTCGCTAAAACATACTCTTTTACTTCTTGAGACAAAAAAAAATACTACTATTTAAATTATAGAACTTTATACATGTGTTATTTCATATAATATCTTGATATATACTCATATATCATACCAACTATCTTTCCCCAAACAGTCCGACCACTGAGCAACTATAGTATTTTGTTAATTAACCGGAGAACTGATACACATTTGCAGTATACACATTAGTCAGTAAATTCTTGGATAGAAAAAATAGCCTACATAAATCAGCTTTGGCGCACCTGATGGACATGGATAGTTGGTCGCTGATTGTAAATTTAATTTCCCGATCGATCTGGCCATAGCCTTGGCGCTCAACTAGCGGCTGCTTTCTGCTTTGCTTGGAGGCGTTTGACCTGCTAGCGTTTGACCCCTGCTAGCCCGGTGCTGATTTCTGCTCAAATTCATGGGGCAAGTTCTGCCACTTGGCCCTGCCCTCTTGTCCTCGCGATCGCTCCGGCGGCAAGCATGTACGATCAGGTTGGGGAATTCGGGAAGACCGCAAAAGAAGCCGCGATCAAATTTATCTGGAGCAGGCCCTGATCGGAAGGGAGTTTGTTGGGAAGAGACTCGGGCTATGGGACCATGTTGCCAGGCCTAAAACCATGCAAACAACGAACATAGTCTAGTAGAAAATATAACTAGGCTCAATACTATGAGGGTGTTTGTTTCCAGGGACTTATTGGCTTAGGGACTTAAAAAAGTCCCTATAAGTCCCATCTAAACCAAACAGGAGGGACTTATAGGGACTTAAAGTGGACATTTGGGACTTATGAAATAAGACTCTCAAGGAGGGACTTATAGGGACTTATAGTTGTAATATGGTCTTATAGAGACTTATAAGTCCCAGGAACCAAACAGGTAGGGACTTTTTAAGGACTTGGGACTTATAAGTTGGGACTAAAAAAAGTCCTAGGACTTATGAACCAAACATGGCCTATATTGGGGGCCTCTGAAATTTGGGGGCCCTGTGCGAGCGCACAGCTCGCACAGGCCCTTGGACGGCCCTGGTTAAAAAGAGTGCATCTTTAATATGTATTTTTATCCTGATATATATCTTAGTACTTCACTATTAGGCATGAAGCATTGTCAGGTGTGGTGGTTAGGACACCCGCGCTAGTGCATCAGGTCGACGGGTCTAACTCTCACCCGTCCTATTTTTCCTGCATATTTTTATTTACACTGTACAGTGATGAGTGGAACCGAGCGAACGACTAGTTAAAAAGAAATCCAAGGGTCTTCCTGAAAAAAAAAACACATGCATTGCTATCAGCCACTGACAGCGGGCCCTTGCCACGCTCGTGTGCAATGCAGGCAGCCGATACGTCCGTGTACGAGAAATGTGACCGTATTTGCACGTCCACGCAAGTTTGATGACTAGAATCACGTATTTTACAAGTTTGTGCACCAAACTGACCGTCGCGCGCAAGTTCTAAGACCTCCGGCGTATTTACCTCCTTTTCTTTTCTTCAAATTGCGACGACGTAAACCAGGGGATGAGACGTGGTCGGTCGAGGACCTCCAAATGGTGGGAAGGCGGTGGCCGGCAATCCAGCCAGCGGCGCATGTCTGGGCAGCAGCGGTAACATTAGAAGGCAAGTGATAGATTAGCTAGTTTTGCTAGAGTATAAGGTCGGACTATGACTTGGCTCGGGTCCGGTCCTGATGAGATTTTGGAGATTGTCCATGATGATTGTAAAGACCTTGTGATTGAGTAATACAGGTATTTCATCTGCAAAAAGAAAAAAAAAACTGAGACGGACGGAGTAACACATGAAATAACAAAAGGCATGAAACCGCAAGTAATCATTCTATTCAACGAAAAGTTCTAGAGTAACACACTAAATAGTAATCACTACGTTTAGTTTTATATATACTTATATTTTTTAAACTTGCTTTTTATTTTTTTTTGGTTTTATAATTCACTAGGAAAAACATCTTCCAGTGTATAAGGTTTATAGACTTGACACTTTATAATTCATTAAGAAAAAAAAACTTCAGTCAAAGCATATAAGGAAGGAAGGAATGATGTATGTGGTGGGATCTAAATGGACGGCTAGGATGAGATAGATGGGGGATCGATCCATGGGAAGTCGAGACGGACCAATCACGAAGCAGCGATCCGTGGCGCTGCCCAACAGCCAGCGAAAAGCCAATTTCGGATGCCTGCTCGTGAGCGCGCCGGAATCTTCCCGCTTCATCCCAAATATTTGGCACTCCCGCTTCTCTCGTTTGGATATTTGGGAAGGCTCGCGCGTGATTTTGGGTGTGTGGGGGTGTGGGGATTGGATTTCAAAGTACCAAACAGACCCCCACCCAACCAAACCAACCACGCACCCTTGACCCTTCCTCCTCCTCTCCCCATTCCCAAGCCAGCCACCGGCCGCCTCTTCCCCAACCCCGCCGCTGGCCGCCTCTCACCCAACCTTGCCGCCGGCCGCCTCTCCCCCAATCCCACCGCCGAACTTCGCTCCTTCCCCGGCCTCCGGTCCTCACCTTCTCTCCCTCCCAAGGCCCAGATCGAGCCTACCAAGTCAGGCGGCGACCAGATCCAATCTGGGCCACCACAACCACACGCCGGGAGAGGAGGCGGGACGACGCCATGGCAGAGGAGCTCCTTCTTCCACAACCACGCGGCGGCATAGGAGCTCCTTCTCCGTCCGTATCTCCCCCCCCCCCCCCCCCCCCCCCCCCCCCCCCCCCCCCCCCCCCCCCCCCCCCCCCCCCCCCCCCCCCCCCCCCCCCCCCCCCCCCCCCCCCCCCCCCCCCCCCCCCCCCCCCCCCCCCCCCCCCCCCCCCCCCCCCCCCCCCCCCCCCCCCCCCCCCCCCCCCCCCCCCCCCCCCCCCCCCCCCCCCCCCCCCCCCCCCCCCCCCCCCCCCCCCCCCCCCCCCCCCCCCCCCCCCCCCCCCCCCCCCCCCCCCCCCCCCCCCCCCCCCCCCCCCCCCCCCCCCCCCCCCCCCCCCCCCCCCCCCCCCCCCCCCCCCCCCCCCCCCCCCCCCCCCCCCCCCCCCCCCCCCCCCCCCCCCCCCCCCCCCCCCCCCCCCCCCCCCCCCCCCCCCCCCCCCCCCCCCCCCCCCCCCCCCCCCCCCCCCCCCCCCCCCCCCCCCCCCCCCCCCCCCCCCCCCCCCCCCCCCCCCCCCCCCCCCCCCCCCCCCCCCCCCCCCCCCCCCCCCCCCCCCCCCCCCCCCCCCCCCCCCCCCCCCCCCCCCCCCCCCCCCCCCCCCCCCCCCCCCCCCCCCCCCCCCCCCCCCCCCCCCCCCCCCCCCCCCCCCCCCCCCCCCCCCCCCCCCCCCCCCCCCCCCCCCCCCCCCCCCCCCCCCCCCCCCCCCCCCCCCCCCCCCCCCCCCCCCCCCCCCCCCCCCCCCCCCCCCCCCCCCCCCCCCCCCCCCCCCCCCCCCCCCCCCCCCCCCCCCCCCCCCCCCCCCCCCCCCCCCCCCCCCCCCCCCCCCCCCCCCCCCCCCCCCCCCCCCCCCCCCCCCCCCCCCCCCCCCCCCCCCCCCCCCCCCCCCCCCCCCCCCCCCCCCCCCCCCCCCCCCCCCCCCCCCCCCCCCCCCCCCCCCCCCCCCCCCCCCCCCCCCCCCCCCCCCCCCCCCCCCCCCCCCCCCCCCCCCCCCCCCCCCCCCCCCCCCCCCCCCCCCCCCCCCCCCCCCCCCCCCCCCCCCCCCCCCCCCCCCCCCCCCCCCCCCCCCCCCCCCCCCCCCCCCCCCCCCCCCCCCCCCCCCCCCCCCCCCCCCCCCCCCCCCCCCCCCCCCCCCCCCCCCCCCCCCCCCCCCCCCCCCCCCCCCCCCCCCCCCCCCCCCCCCCCCCCCCCCCCCCCCCCCCCCCCCCCCCCCCCCCCCCCCCCCCCCCCCCCCCCCCCCCCCCCCCCCCCCCCCCCCCCCCCCCCCCCCCCCCCCCCCCCCCCCCCCCCCCCCCCCCCCCCCCCCCCCCCCCCCCCCCCCCCCCCCCCCCCCCCCCCCCCCCCCCCCCCCCCCCCCCCCCCCCCCCCCCCCCCCCCCCCCCCCCCCCCCCCCCCCCCCCCCCCCCCCCCCCCCCCCCCCCCCCCCCCCCCCCCCCCCCCCCCCCCCCCCCCCCCCCCCCCCCCCCCCCCCCCCCCCCCCCCCCCCCCCCCCCCCCCCCCCCCCCCCCCCCCCCCCCCCCCCCCCCCCCCCCCCCCCCCCCCCCCCCCCCCCCCCCCCCCGTCCAAGTCGAAGCACTCCGATCCTGCCCGTCCAGAAAACCCGAGTCAAAGCAAAGATCAACTTCTTCCGAGGCGGCGCGCGGTGTCCACGGCGTGATCATGCACATCCACGATGCTCGGGCCGGCCGACGGATAGATCGCGCGCGCCAAAACATTTTTTCTTTTCTTCAAATTGCGACGACGTAAACCAGGGGATGAGACGTGGTCGGTCGAGGACCTTCAAATGGTGGGAAGGCGGTGGCCGGCAATCCAGCCAGCGGCGCATGTCTGGGCAGCAGCGGTAACATTAGAAGGCAAGTGATAGATTAGCTAGTTTTGCTAGAGTATAAGGTCGGACTATGACTTGGCTCGGGTCCGGTCCTGATGAGATTTTGGAGATTGTCCATGATGATTGTAAAGACCTTGTGATTGAGTAATACAGGTATTTCATCTGCAAAAAAGAAAAAAAAACTGAGACGGACGGAGTAACACATGAAATAACAAAAGGCATGAAACCGCAAGTAATCATTCTATTCAACGAAAAGTTCTAGAGAACACCAAAGGACTAACACACGAAATAGTAATCACTACATGTAGATTCATATATTTATATTTCAAACTTGTTTTTTCTTTTTGTTTTTTGGGTTTTATAATTCACTAGAAAATACATCATTCAGAGTCTATGGTTTATAGACTTGACACTTTATAATTCATTAAGAAAAAAACTACAGTAGTCACAGTAGCATATAAGAAAGAAAGGAATGATCTATGTGCGTCGGATCTAAATGGACGGCTATGATCAGGTAGAGAGGGGATCGATCCGTGGGAAGTCGAGATGGACCAATCACGAAGCAGCGATCCGTGGCACCGCCCAACCGCCAGCGAAAAACCAAAGCTTGACACCCGCGCCGAACCTTCCCGCTTCTTGCGAAATGTCGCCGTGTCCGCTTTCTCTCTCTTTTGAGGCTCGCGCGTGATTTTGTGTGTGTGTGGGTTGGGGGGGCGGGGGGTTGATTTCAAACCAAACACAACCCACCTAACCAAATCAACCAGCACACCCCGCACCCTTCCTCCTCCTCTCCCCATTCCATTCCCAAACCAGCCGCCGGCCGCCTCTCACCCAACCCCGCCGTCGGCCGCCTCTCCCCCAACCCCACCACCGAACTTCGCTCCTTCCCCGGCCTCTGGTCCTCACCTTCTCTCCCTCCCAAGGCCTAGATCGAGCCTACCAAGTCAAGCGGCGGCCAGATCCAATATGGGCCACCACTCCACCAGCGCTTCCCTCTACTATACAGAGGTATCTGGTATACAACTTGTCTAAATTGAAAACATGTGTTTGTTCATGTTATAAGACCATTTCAATTTTTAAAGGGCGGAGATATAATACTTTTCAAAGTGATTCATCTCATAACACAAGATTACAGATGTGATATTTGTTGACCCCCTATGTCAGTGTCACCGTTGACTAAAGACATTGTATTTGAGCTACTCTACAGTGGCCAACTACCTATTCGCGTGGAGAAAAGTTTCGCCGGCTCTGGTTGTGGATCGGGAGCGGTAGCGACGTTGCGCCATCGGCCCACTCAAAAGGATGGGGACGACTGGAACTTATGTATAATTTCTTTGTTTTCCAGGGTTGTCTGTTTGCTGGTTAATATATCTGTGGGTATGTTTGCATTTTTTTAAATCTCTATAGGTCAATATTATGAAAACATTTCAATTTTTAAAGGGCGGAGATATAGTACTTCTAAAAGTGATTGATCTCACCCCCCCCCCCCCCCCCCCCCCCCCCCCCCCCCCCCCCCCCCCCCCCCCCCCCCCCCCCCCCCCCCCCCCCCCCCCCCCCCCCCCCCCCCCCCCCCCCCCCCCCCCCCCCCCCCCCCCCCCCCCCCCCCCCCCCCCCCCCCCCCCCCCCCCCCCCCCCCCCCCCCCCCCCCCCCCCCCCCCCCCCCCCCCCCCCCCCCCCCCCCCCCCCCCCCCCCCCCCCCCCCCCCCCCCCCCCCCCCCCCCCCCCCCCCCCCCCCCCCCCCCCCCCCCCCCCCCCCCCCCCCCCCCCCCCCCCCCCCCCCCCCCCCCCCCCCCCCCCCCCCCCCCCCCCCCCCCCCCCCCCCCCCCCCCCCCCCCCCCCCCCCCCCCCCCCCCCCCCCCCCCCCCCCCCCCCCCCCCCCCCCCCCCCCCCCCCCCCCCCCCCCCCCCCCCCCCCCCCCCCCCCCCCCCCCCCCCCCCCCCCCCCCCCCCCCCCCCCCCCCCCCCCCCCCCCCCCCCCCCCCCCCCCCCCCCCCCCCCCCCCCCCCCCCCCCCCCCCCCCCCCCCCCCCCCCCCCCCCCCCCCCCCCCCCCCCCCCCCCCCCCCCCCCCCCCCCCCCCCCCCCCCCCCCCCCCCCCCCCCCCCCCCCCCCCCCCCCCCCCCCCCCCCCCCCCCCCCCCCCCCCCCCCCCCCCCCCCCCCCCCCCCCCCCCCCCCCCCCCCCCCCCCCCCCCCCCCCCCCCCCCCCCCCCCCCCCCCCCCCCCCCCCCCCCCCCCCCCCCCCCCCCCCCCCCCCCCCCCCCCCCCCCCCCCCCCCCCCCCCCCCCCCCCCCCCCCCCCCCCCCCCCCCCCCCCCCCCCCCCCCCCCCCCCCCCCCCCCCCCCCCCCCCCCCCCCCCCCCCCCCCCCCCCCCCCCCCCCCCCCCCCCCCCCCCCCCCCCCCCCCCCCCCCCCCCCCCCCCCCCCCCCCCCCCCCCCCCCCCCCCCCCCCCCCCCCCCCCCCCCCCCCCCCCCCCCCCCCCCCCCCCCCCCCCCCCCCCCCCCCCCCCCCCCCCCCCCCCCCCCCCCCCCCCCCCCCCCCCCCCCCCCCCCCCCCCCCCCCCCCCCCCCCCCCCCCCCCCCCCCCCCCCCCCCCCCCCCCCCCCCCCCCCCCCCCCCCCCCCCCCCCCCCCCCCCCCCCCCCCCCCCCCCCCCCCCCCCCCCCCCCCCCCCCCCCCCCCCCCCCCCCCCCCCCCCCCCCCCCCCCCCCCCCCCCCCCCCCCCCCCCCCCCCCCCCCCCCCCCCCCCCCCCCCCCCCCCCCCCCCCCCCCCCCCCCCCCCCCCCCCCCCCCCCCCCCCCCCCCCCCCCCCCCCCCCCCCCCCCCCCCCCCCCCCCCCCCCCCCCCCCCCCCCCCCCCCCCCCTCCTCTAGGAGTAGGACGACCTTTAATTTGCACTAGCAGTGCCGATGGAGCGCTGACCCGACTGCTCGGTTATATAGCAACCATGGCGATGGCGATGTAGAGGCCGGTGGAAGCAGCGCGCGCCGTTGGACGTCGTTGCCGACGTGACCGACGGCAACGTTCATGCTCACCTAGCTGCGATCACACGTACGTATGCATGCGTGGATGTGGGCGTGGACGTGGACGTGGCCGGCGGCGGCGAGAGCGTGCTCCCGGCCGGCGCTCATGGCAAGCTAGAAAGGTCGAGTCCAAGTAAAAGGCTAGCTAGAGCCTAGAGGTGGGCGGCCGGCGGCGATGGTTGAGGTACACACCTCGATCGGACTCCGAATGCTCCTCGCCTTGCATGCGTGCACGCACGCGTACTGGGCCTCGCCGGCGTGGTACGTGTGTGTTGAGGGATGGAGAAAGAAGATGTGGCCTTCTTTTCTTTGCAAATCTAATGATTGATTGATTGGTGAATCAAGAAGATGTTTCGGTCAGTCAAAAACAAAAAGGAAACGAAGAAGAAGATGGGTTTGGATTCAGGTCTTTGTTGACGGGGACGGTGACGGTGGCGACGGTGGAAGAGAGAGCTCGCGTCGCCCTCTCCGGATTCTGTGGCCGTGACGGATGCCACCGTCGAAGTTGGCGTCGGCTAGGCCGGTGACGTCGCACGAGCATGCATCATGCTCATGCATGCATGCATGTACGTATCGGTATGTCGTTGATAGGTTCATGCGATGCATGCATATGCTTACTCCGGGGACGTCTCAAATCAAACGCAGCCTGTTCCTAGATAGTAGTAGTAAGTACTTGTTTCGATCGATATGGAGCTCACCTCGTGATGAAGAGACAAACTATATAATGAACTATATAATGTACTACTCCGTCCCATAATGTAAGACATTTTTAGTGTCAAACCCCCCCCCCCCCCCCCCCCCCCCCCCCCCCCCCCCCCCCCCCCCCCCCCCCCCCCCCCCCCCCCCCCCCCCCCCCCCCCCCCCCCCCCCCCCCCCCCCCCCCCCCCCCCCCCCCCCCCCCCCCCCCCCCCCCCCCCCCCCCCCCCCCCCCCCCCCCCCCCCCCCCCCCCCCCCCCCCCCCCCCCCCCCCCCCCCCCCCCCCCCCCCCCCCCCCCCCCCCCCCCCCCCCCCCCCCCCCCCCCCCCCCCCCCCCCCCCCCCCCCCCCCCCCCCCCCCCCCCCCCCCCCCCCCCCCCCCCCCCCCCCCCCCCCCCCCCCCCCCCCCCCCCCCCCCCCCCCCCCCCCCCCCCCCCCCCCCCCCCCCCCCCCCCCCCCCCCCCCCCCCCCCCCCCCCCCCCCCCCCCCCCCCCCCCCCCCCCCCCCCCCCCCCCCCCCCCCCCCCCCCCCCCCCCCCCCCCCCCCCCCCCCCCCCCCCCCCCCCCCCCCCCCCCCCCCCCCCCCCCCCCCCCCCCCCCCCCCCCCCCCCCCCCCCCCCCCCCCCCCCCCCCCCCCCCCCCCCCCCCCCCCCCCCCCCCCCCCCCCCCCCCCCCCCCCCCCCCCCCCCCCCCCCCCCCCCCCCCCCCCCCCCCCCCCCCCCCCCCCCCCCCCCCCCCCCCCCCCCCCCCCCCCCCCCCCCCCCCCCCCCCCCCCCCCCCCCCCCCCCCCCCCCCCCCCCCCCCCCCCCCCCCCCCCCCCCCCCCCCCCCCCCCCCCCCCCCCCCCCCCCCCCCCCCCCCCCCCCCCCCCCCCCCCCCCCCCCCCCCCCCCCCCCCCCCCCCCCCCCCCCCCCCCCCCCCCCCCCCCCCCCCCCCCCCCCCCCCCCCCCCCCCCCCCCCCCCCCCCCCCCCCCCCCCCCCCCCCCCCCCCCCCCCCCCCCCCCCCCCCCCCCCCCCCCCCCCCCCCCCCCCCCCCCCCCCCCCCCCCCCCCCCCCCCCCCCCCCCCCCCCCCCCCCCCCCCCCCCCCCCCCCCCCCCCCCCCCCCCCCCCCCCCCCCCCCCCCCCCCCCCCCCCCCCCCCCCCCCCCCCCCCCCCCCCCCCCCCCCCCCCCCCCCCCCCCCCCCCCCCCCCCCCCCCCCCCCCCCCCCCCCCCCCCCCCCCCCCCCCCCCCCCCCCCCCCCCCCCCCCCCCCCCCCCCCCCCCCCCCCCCCCCCCCCCCCCCCCCCCCCCCCCCCCCCCCCCCCCCCCCCCCCCCCCCCCCCCCCCCCCCCCCCCCCCCCCCCCCCCCCCCCCCCCCCCCCCCCCCCCCCCCCCCCCCCCCCCCCCCCCCCCCCCCCCCCCCCCCCCCCCCCCCCCCCCCCCCCCCCCCCCCCCCCCCCCCCCCCCCCCCCCCCCCCCCCCCCCCCCCCCCCCCCCCCCCCCCCCCCCCCCCCCCCCCCCCCCCCCCCCCCCCCCCCCCCCCCCCCCCCCCCCCCCCCCCCCCCCCCCCCCCCCCCCCCCCCCCCCCCCCCCCCCCCCCCCCCCCCCCCCCCCCCCCCCCCCCCCCCCCCCCCCCCCCCCCCCCCCCCCCCCCCCCCCCCCCCCCCCCCCCCCCCCCCCCCCCCCCCCCCCCCCCCCCCCCCCCCCCCCCCCCCCCCCCCCCCCCCCCCCCCCCCCCCCCCCCCCCCCCCCCCCCCCCCCCCCCCCCCCCCCCCCCCCCCCCCCCCCCCCCCCCCCCCCCCCCCCCCCCCCCCCCCCCCCCCCCCCCCCCCCCCCCCCCCCCCCCCCCCCCCCCCCCCCCCCCCCCCCCCCCCCCCCCCCCCCCCCCCCCCCCCCCCCCCCCCCCCCCCCCCCCCCCCCCCCCCCCCCCCCCCCCCCCCCCCCCCCCCCCCCCCCCCCCCCCCCCCCCCCCCCCCCCCCCCCCCCCCCCCCCCCCCCCCCCCCCCCCCCCCCCCCCCCCCCCCCCCCCCCCCCCCCCCCCCCCCCCCCCCCCCCCCCCCCCCCCCCCCCCCCCCCCCCCCCCCCCCCCCCCCCCCCCCCCCCCCCCCCCCCCCCCCCCCCCCCCCCCCCCCCCCCCCCCCCCCCCCCCCCCCCCCCCCCCCCCCCCCCCCCCCCCCCCCCCCCCCCCCCCCCCCCCCCCCCCCCCCCCCCCCCCCCCCCCCCCCCCCCCCCCCCCCCCCCCCCCCCCCCCCCCCCCCCCCCCCCCCCCCCCCCCCCCCCCCCCCCCCCCCCCCCCCCCCCCCCCCCCCCCCCCCCCCCCCCCCCCCCCCCCCCCCCCCCCCCCCCCCCCCCCCCCCCCCCCCCCCCCCCCCCCCCCCCCCCCCCCCCCCCCCCCCCCCCCCCCCCCCCCCCCCCCCCCCCCCCCCCCCCCCCCCCCCCCCCCCCCCCCCCCCCCCCCCCCCCCCCCCCCCCCCCCCCCCCCCCCCCCCCCCCCCCCCCCCCCCCCCCCCCCCCCCCCCCCCCCCCCCCCCCCCCCCCCCCCCCCCCCCCCCCCCCCCCCCCCCCCCCCCCCCCCCCCCCCCCCCCCCCCCCCCCCCCCCCCCCCCCCCCCCCCCCCCCCCCCCCCCCCCCCCCCCCCCCCCCCCCCCCCCCCCCCCCCCCCCCCCCCCCCCCCCCCCCCCCCCCCCCCCCCCCCCCCCCCCCCCCCCCCCCCCCCCCCCCCCCCCCCCCCCCCCCCCCCCCCCCCCCCCCCCCCCCCCCCCCCCCCCCCCCCCCCCCCCCCCCCCCCCCCCCCCCCCCCCCCCCCCCCCCCCCCCCCCCCCCCCCCCCCCCCCCCCCCCCCCCCCCCCCCCCCCCCCCCCCCCCCCCCCCCCCCCCCCCCCCCCCCCCCCCCCCCCCCCCCCCCCCCCCCCCCCCCCCCCCCCCCCCCCCCCCCCCCCCCCCCCCCCCCCCCCCCCCCCCCCCCCCCCCCCCCCCCCCCCCCCCCCCCCCCCCCCCCCCCCCCCCCCCCCCCCCCCCCCCCCCCCCCCCCCCCCCCCCCCCCCCCCCCCCCCCCCCCCCCCCCCCCCCCCCCCCCCCCCCCCCCCCCCCCCCCCCCCCCCCCCCCCCCCCCCCCCCCCCCCCCCCCCCCCCCCCCCCCCCCCCCCCCCCCCCCCCCCCCCCCCCCCCCCCCCCCCCCCCCCCCCCCCCCCCCCCCCCCCCCCCCCCCCCCCCCCCCCCCCCCCCCCCCCCCCCCCCCCCCCCCCCCCCCCCCCCCCCCCCCCCCCCCCCCCCCCCCCCCCCCCCCCCCCCCCCCCCCCCCCCCCCCCCCCCCCCCCCCCCCCCCCCCCCCCCCCCCCCCCCCCCCCCCCCCCCCCCCCCCCCCCCCCCCCCCCCCCCCCCCCCCCCCCCCCCCCCCCCCCCCCCCCCCCCCCCCCCCCCCCCCCCCCCCCCCCCCCCCCCCCCCCCCCCCCCCCCCCCCCCCCCCCCCCCCCCCCCCCCCCCCCCCCCCCCCCCCCCCCCCCCCCCCCCCCCCCCCCCCCCCCCCCCCCCCCCCCCCCCCCCCCCCCCCCCCCCCCCCCCCCCCCCCCCCCCCCCCCCCCCCCCCCCCCCCCCCCCCCCCCCCCCCCCCCCCCCCCCCCCCCCCCCCCCCCCCCCCCCCCCCCCCCCCCCCCCCCCCCCCCCCCCCCCCCCCCCCCCCCCCCCCCCCCCCCCCCCCCCCCCCCCCCCCCCCCCCCCCCCCCCCCCCCCCCCCCCCCCCCCCCCCCCCCCCCCCCCCCCCCCCCCCCCCCCCCCCCCCCCCCCCCCCCCCCCCCCCCCCCCCCCCCCCCCCCCCCCCCCCCCCCCCCCCCCCCCCCCCCCCCCCCCCCCCCCCCCCCCCCCCCCCCCCCCCCCCCCCCCCCCCCCCCCCCCCCCCCCCCCCCCCCCCCCCCCCCCCCCCCCCCCCCCCCCCCCCCCCCCCCCCCCCCCCGCTGCAAGGTCACCCATGGAGTCCCTTTCTCCACCACCCTTGATACAGAATTTCCTCTGGATGTCGACGTGGTGCTCGTTTGGAATTTTAATCCATGCACGGGCAAGCATGGTCTTGTCGCCGCTGGTGTCGACGCTAGTGAAAGTTACCGCTTTGCGTTGCAGGAAGTCAAGTAACGCCTGGGAGCGCTCGGACCTGCAGTAGTGGTATAGGAGGACATGCTCGCGCATGGCAAGTTGGACGACGGCGATCCCTTGTCGTATGTAACTGCTCTTATGTGTGTACTCGAGGTCGAGGCCGATGAGCTTGTTCTTCTCCTCCTTTAGCCATTCCTCGTACTTTTTGATGATTCGCTCCACGGTCTTTGGGTCATTAGTGTACACCACCTCCAGCATGGTTGTACCGTGGGTAGTGACGTGTTTGGTGAGTGTTGTTAGTTTCCCGTCGTCCATGGCTGCAGGTGTGCGGTGGTGAACTGCGGCTGACGAGAAACTTCCGAGGAAGACGATGCAAATGGACTCGGTAAAATGAAAGGGATCTTTACTTTGTCGTGCAAGAAAGGAAACCGCCAAAGAGCAGTTGGTAGTCATCCGGCGGTTCCAGGGGTAGATTTACAGAAACAGGCATTTGTTGGATCAGTTTTTTTTTAAGATTTTCACTTATCTTGTTCATTGAAATGTTTTTATTCATCGTGTGCTGCGTGCGTGATCCATATGTGCGTATTCCATCTTTGGCTGTGAAGGTAGTTGTGTAATGGTAGAACACTCAGCAGATGCATGTTTGTGCCTTTGTTGTCGAAACATTTTTTTCGGTTAACAACATTCCTTGGTCAAGGAGGCACTGTTGTTATGTTATTCGGTGCACAACTGTGTGTTTAGGAAAAGTTGGTGAAGTAAACATAGTTTGCACTTGAAAATGGAGTCCTGTTTGGTGTTTAATTGAGATATGTTTCACTAGATGGTTTGAATAAGTTTGATAACATGGCATTGCTATAGGTTTTGATTC
>JAAAWM010008857.1:0-17378 GCA_036873465.1 Thinopyrum obtusiflorum
TCTCCATTTGCCTTGATTTTCATAGCTGTTGGTGATCATAGCCTTGGTTTCACAACCTAGGAGGGTATGGCGTCTAGCGAAGGAAATTACCACCGTAGAGGTCCTTACTTTGATGGTACTAATTTTGCTAGTTGGAAGCCACCTACTCATGTGTTGAGGTCAAGATATTCCATTCCAACCATATGAATCTTGATCTCTAGCCTTCTCCAAATTGCTTTCCACTCAAATCGTCTTTCCACCAAATCCAAATCTATGAGAGAGAGTTGAGTGTTGGGGAGACTATCATTTGAAGCACAAGAGCAAGGAGTTCATCATCAACACACCATCTATTAGCTTTTGGAGAGTGGTGTCTCCTAGATTGGTTAGGTGTCACTTGGGAGCCTCTGTCAAGATTGTGGAGTTGAACCAAGGAGTTTGTACGGGCAAGGAGATCGCCTACTTCGTGAAGGTCTACCCTAGTGAGGCAAGTCCTTCGTCGGCAATGGCCATGGCGGGATGGACAAGGTTGCTTCTTTGTGGACCCTTCGTGGGTGGAGCCCTCCGTGGACTCGCGCAACCGTTACCCTTCGTGGGTTGAAGACTCCATCAACGTGCATGTACGATAGCACCACCTATCGGAACCACGCCAAAAATCTCCGTGTCTACATTGTGTTTGCTCCCTCCAAACTCCTCCCTTTACCTTCATGTGCAGTGTTTTACATTCCGCTGCTATACTCTTAGACTTGCATGTGTAGGTTGGTTGCTTGACTAGTGCTAAGTTGCTAAAATCTGCCAAAACATAAAAGGGGGGGGGGGGGGGGGGGGGGGGGGGGGGGGGGGGGGGGGGGGGGGGGGGGGGGGGGGGGGGGGGGGGGGGGGGGGGGGGGGGGGGGGGGGGGGGGGGGGGGGGGGGGGGGGGGGGGGGGGGGGGGGGGGGGGGGGGGGGGGGGGGGGGGGGGGGGGGGGGGGGGGGGGGGGGGGGGGGGGGGGGGGGGGGGGGGGGGGGGGGGGGGGGGGGGGGGGGGGGGGGGGGGGGGGGGGGGGGGGGGTGGAAGCATAAGATGAAAATGCATATTCTTGGACATAACCCCGCCGTTTGGGCCATTGTGTGTATTGGCTTGCAAGGTGAATTCTTTGATGGGAGAGAACCGAACCGTGAAGCTACCGCGGAAGAGTTGAAGATGCTACAATACAACGCTCAAGCTTGTGATATTCTCTTCAACGGATTGTGCCCCGAAGAATTCAAAAAAATCAGCCGTCTTGAGAATGCAAAGGAAATTTGGGATACTTTGATTGATATGCATGAAGGTACCGACTCCGTCAAGGAATCCAAATTGGATGTGCTTCAAAGTCAAGTTGACAAGTTCAAAATGAAGGATGGTGAAGGTGTCGCTGAAATGTACTCTAGGCTTGCTCTCATCACAAATGAGATTGCCGGCTTAGGAAGTGAAGAGATGACCGATAGATTCATCATCAAGAAGATCCTAAGAGCCTTGGATGGAAAATATGATACCGTGTGCACATTGATCCAAATGATGCCCAATTACAAAGATCTCAAGCCAACGGAAGTCATTGGAAGAATTGTTGCTCATGAGATGTCACTCAAGGATAAGGAAGAGCTTCACAACAAGTCAAGCGGTGCTTACAAAGCCTCATGTGATGCTCCCACATCATCAAGTGAGAAACAAACCTTCAATGAAGAATTGAGTCTAATGGTGAAGAACTTCAACAAGTTCTACAAGAGTAGAAGCAAGGAAAGAAGTTCCAAGTCAAGGTCCTACAATGACAAAAGATCTTCAAGTCGTGAATGGAATTGATATAATTGTGGAAGACCCGGACACTACTCCAATGAGTGTACGGCTCCCTACAAAAGAAGAGAAGATTCTCCCAAGAGAAGAAGTAGAAGAGAAGAATCACCACCAAGAGAGAGAAGGAGTAGAGATGATCGTTATGAACGAAGACCCTCTCAGAGAAGCAAGGATTCGGAGAGGAAGGACAAATCATCAAAGAGCTACACAAAAAGAAGACATCAAGCTCATGTTGGTGAATGGGTATCCGGCTCCGACTCCGACCATCACCCTGAAAGAAGTTATCACTCCGACTTCGAATATACTCAAGATGAAGGTGTTGCCGGTCTAGCTCTCGTGACAACCAACTCCTATGACATATTTGACTCACCAAATGAAGGAATTGGAAGATGCTTCATGGCCAAAGGTCCAAAGGTAACACACCCCGAGTATGTTGATTTCAATAGTGATGAAGATGATTTGCTAGGAGATGATGATTTACTTGTTGATAACTCTAGTTATGAGAACTATGATGAACTTGCTATTAATCATGATAATCAAGATAAAACGAATGACAATGATAAGGAGAAGATTGAGCGTCTAACTAAAGAACTAAACACTCTTAAGTTAGCTCATGAAACTGGGGGGGGGGGGGGGGGGGGGGGGGGGGGGGGGGGGGGGGGGGGGGGGGGGGGGGGGGGGGGGGGGGGGGGGGGGGGGGGGGGGGGGGGGGGGGGGGGGGGGGGGGGGGGGGGGGGGGGGGGGGGGGGGGGGGGGGGGGGGGGGGGGGGGGGGGGGGGGGGGGGGGGGGGGGGGGGGGGGGGGGGGGGGGGGGGGGGGGGGGGGGGGGGGGGGGGGGGGGGGGGGGGGGGGGGGGGGGGGGGGGGGGGGGGGGGGGGGGGGGGGGGGGGGGGGGGGGGGGGGGGGGGGGGGGGGGGGGGGGGGGGGGGGGGGGGGGGGGGGGGGGGGGGGGGGGGGGGGGGGGGGGGGGGGGGGGGGGGGGGGGGGGGGGGGGGGGGGGGGGGGGGGGGGGGGGGGGGGGGGGGGGGGGGGGGGGGGGGGGGGGGGGGGGGGGGGGGGGGGGGGGGGGGGGGGGGGGGGGGGGGGGGGGGGGGGGGGGGGGGGGGGGGGGGGGGGGGGGGGGGGGGGGGGGGGGGGGGGGGGGGGGGGGGGGGGGGGGGGGGGGGGGGGGGGGGGGGGGGGGGGGGGGGGGGGGGGGGGGGGGGGGGGGGGGGGGGGGGGGGGGGGGGGGGGGGGGGGGGGGGGGGGGGGGGGGGGGGGGGGGGGGGGGGGGGGGGGGGGGGGGGGGGGGGGGGGGGGGGGGGGGGGGGGGGGGGGGGGGGGGGGGGGGGGGGGGGGGGGGGGGGGGGGGGGGGGGGGGGGGGGGGGGGGGGGGGGGGGGGGGGGGGGGGGGGGGGGGGGGGGGGGGGGGGGGGGGGGGGGGGGGGGGGGGGGGGGGGGGGGGGGGGGGGGGGGGGGGGGGGGGGGGGGGGGGGGGGGGGGGGGGGGGGGGGGGGGGGGGGGGGGGGGGGGGGGGGGGGGGGGGGGGGGGGGGGGGGGGGGGGGGGGGGGGGGGGGGGGGGGGGGGGGGGGGGGGGGGGGGGGGGGGGGGGGGGGGGGGGGGGGGGGGGGGGGGGGGGGGGGGGGGGGGGGGGGGGGGGGGGGGGGGGGGGGGGGGGGGGGGGGGGGGGGGGGGGGGGGGGGGGGGGGGGGGGGGGGGGGGGGGGGGGGGGGGGGGGGGGGGGGGGGGGGGGGGGGGGGGGGGGGGGGGGGGGGGGGGGGGGGGGGGGGGGGGGGGGGGGGGGGGGGGGGGGGGGGGGGGGGGGGGGGGGGGGGGGGGGGGGGGGGGGGGGGGGGGGGGGGGGGGGGGGGGGGGGGGGGGGGGGGGGGGGGGGGGGGGGGGGGGGGGGGGGGGGGGGGGGGGGGGGGGGGGGGGGGGGGGGGGGGGGGGGGGGGGGGGGGGGGGGGGGGGGGGGGGGGGGGGGGGGGGGGGGGGGGGGGGGGGGGGGGGGGGGGGGGGGGGGGGGGGGGGGGGGGGGGGGGGGGGGGGGGGGGGGGGGGGGGGGGGGGGGGGGGGGGGGGGGGGGGGGGGGGGGGGGGGGGGGGGGGGGGGGGGGGGGGGGGGGGGGGGGGGGGGGGGGGGGGGGGGGGGGGGGGGGGGGGGGGGGGGGGGGGGGGGGGGGGGGGGGGGGGGGGGGGGGGGGGGGGGGGGGGGGGGGGGGGGGGGGGGGGGGGGGGGGGGGGGGGGGGGGGGGGGGGGGGGGGGGGGGGGGGGGGGGGGGGGGGGGGGGGGGGGGGGGGGGGGGGGGGGGGGGGGGGGGGGGGGGGGGGGGGGGGGGGGGGGGGGGGGGGGGGGGGGGGGGGGGGGGGGGGGGGGGGGGGGGGGGGGGGGGGGGGGGGGGGGGGGGGGGGGGGGGGGGGGGGGGGGGGGGGGGGGGGGGGGGGGGGGGGGGGGGGGGGGGGGGGGGGGGGGGGGGGGGGGGGGGGGGGGGGGGGGGGGGGGGGGGGGGGGGGGGGGGGGGGGGGGGGGGGGGGGGGGGGGGGGGGGGGGGGGGGGGGGGGGGGGGGGGGGGGGGGGGGGGGGGGGGGGGGGGGGGGGGGGGGGGGGGGGGGGGGGGGGGGGGGGGGGGGGGGGGGGGGGGGGGGGGGGGGGGGGGGGGGGGGGGGGGGGGGGGGGGGGGGGGGGGGGGGGGGGGGGGGGGGGGGGGGGGGGGGGGGGGGGGGGGGGGGGGGGGGGGGGGGGGGGGGGGGGGGGGGGGGGGGGGGGGGGGGGGGGGGGGGGGGGGGGGGGGGGGGGGGGGGGGGGGGGGGGGGGGGGGGGGGGGGGGGGGGGGGGGGGGGGGGGGGGGGGGGGGGGGGGGGGGGGGGGGGGGGGGGGGGGGGGGGGGGGGGGGGGGGGGGGGGGGGGGGGGGGGGGGGGGGGGGGGGGGGGGGGGGGGGGGGGGGGGGGGGGGGGGGGGGGGGGGGGGGGGGGGGGGGGGGGGGGGGGGGGGGGGGGGGGGGGGGGGGGGGGGGGGGGGGGGGGGGGGGGGGGGGGGGGGGGGGGGGGGGGGGGGGGGGGGGGGGGGGGGGGGGGGGGGGGGGGGGGGGGGGGGGGGGGGGGGGGGGGGGGGGGGGGGGGGGGGGGGGGGGGGGGGGGGGGGGGGGGGGGGGGGGGGGGGGGGGGGGGGGGGGGGGGGGGGGGGGGGGGGGGGGGGGGGGGGGGGGGGGGGGGGGGGGGGGGGGGGGGGGGGGGGGGGGGGGGGGGGGGGGGGGGGGGGGGGGGGGGGGGGGGGGGGGGGGGGGGGGGGGGGGGGGGGGGGGGGGGGGGGGGGGGGGGGGGGGGGGGGGGGGGGGGGGGGGGGGGGGGGGGGGGGGGGGGGGGGGGGGGGGGGGGGGGGGGGGGGGGGGGGGGGGGGGGGGGGGGGGGGGGGGGGGGGGGGGGGGGGGGGGGGGGGGGGGGGGGGGGGGGGGGGGGGGGGGGGGGGGGGGGGGGGGGGGGGGGGGGGGGGGGGGGGGGGGGGGGGGGGGGGGGGGGGGGGGGGGGGGGGGGGGGGGGGGGGGGGGGGGGGGGGGGGGGGGGGGGGGGGGGGGGGGGGGGGGGGGGGGGGGGGGGGGGGGGGGGGGGGGGGGGGGGGGGGGGGGGGGGGGGGGGGGGGGGGGGGGGGGGGGGGGGGGGGGGGGGGGGGGGGGGGGGGGGGGGGGGGGGGGGGGGGGGGGGGGGGGGGGGGGGGGGGGGGGGGGGGGGGGGGGGGGGGGGGGGGGGGGGGGGGGGGGGGGGGGGGGGGGGGGGGGGGGGGGGGGGGGGGGGGGGGGGGGGGGGGGGGGGGGGGGGGGGGGGGGGGGGGGGGGGGGGGGGGGGGGGGGGGGGGGGGGGGGGGGGGGGGGGGGGGGGGGGGGGGGGGGGGGGGGGGGGGGGGGGGGGGGGGGGGGGGGGGGGGGGGGGGGGGGGGGGGGGGGGGGGGGGGGGGGGGGGGGGGGGGGGGGGGGGGGGGGGGGGGGGGGGGGGGGGGGGGGGGGGGGGGGGGGGGGGGGGGGGGGGGGGGGGGGGGGGGGGGGGGGGGGGGGGGGGGGGGGGGGGGGGGGGGGGGGGGGGGGGGGGGGGGGGGGGGGGGGGGGGGGGGGGGGGGGGGGGGGGGGGGGGGGGGGGGGGGGGGGGGGGGGGGGGGGGGGGGGGGGGGGGGGGGGGGGGGGGGGGGGGGGGGGGGGGGGGGGGGGGGGGGGGGGGGGGGGGGGGGGGGGGGGGGGGGGGGGGGGGGGGGGGGGGGGGGGGGGGGGGGGGGGGGGGGGGGGGGGGGGGGGGGGGGGGGGGGGGGGGGGGGGGGGGGGGGGGGGGGGGGGGGGGGGGGGGGGGGGGGGGGGGGGGGGGGGGGGGGGGGGGGGGGGGGGGGGGGGGGGGGGGGGGGGGGGGGGGGGGGGGGGGGGGGGGGGGGGGGGGGGGGGGGGGGGGGGGGGGGGGGGGGGGGGGGGGGGGGGGGGGGGGGGGGGGGGGGGGGGGGGGGGGGGGGGGGGGGGGGGGGGGGGGGGGGGGGGGGGGGGGGGGGGGGGGGGGGGGGGGGGGGGGGGGGGGGGGGGGGGGGGGGGGGGGGGGGGGGGGGGGGGGGGGGGGGGGGGGGGGGGGGGGGGGGGGGGGGGGGGGGGGGGGGGGGGGGGGGGGGGGGGGGGGGGGGGGGGGGGGGGGGGGGGGGGGGGGGGGGGGGGGGGGGGGGGGGGGGGGGGGGGGGGGGGGGGGGGGGGGGGGGGGGGGGGGGGGGGGGGGGGGGGGGGGGGGGGGGGGGGGGGGGGGGGGGGGGGGGGGGGGGGGGGGGGGGGGGGGGGGGGGGGGGGGGGGGGGGGGGGGGGGGGGGGGGGGGGGGGGGGGGGGGGGGGGGGGGGGGGGGGGGGGGGGGGGGGGGGGGGGGGGGGGGGGGGGGGGGGGGGGGGGGGGGGGGGGGGGGGGGGGGGGGGGGGGGGGGGGGGGGGGGGGGGGGGGGGGGGGGGGGGGGGGGGGGGGGGGGGGGGGGGGGGGGGGGGGGGGGGGGGGGGGGGGGGGGGGGGGGGGGGGGGGGGGGGGGGGGGGGGGGGGGGGGGGGGGGGGGGGGGGGGGGGGGGGGGGGGGGGGGGGGGGGGGGGGGGGGGGGGGGGGGGGGGGGGGGGGGGGGGGGGGGGGGGGGGGGGGGGGGGGGGGGGGGGGGGGGGGGGGGGGGGGGGGGGGGGGGGGGGGGGGGGGGGGGGGGGGGGGGGGGGGGGGGGGGGGGGGGGGGGGGGGGGGGGGGGGGGGGGGGGGGGGGGGGGGGGGGGGGGGGGGGGGGGGGGGGGGGGGGGGGGGGGGGGGGGGGGGGGGGGGGGGGGGGGGGGGGGGGGGGGGGGGGGGGGGGGGGGGGGGGGGGGGGGGGGGGGGGGGGGGGGGGGGGGGGGGGGGGGGGGGGGGGGGGGGGGGGGGGGGGGGGGGGGGGGGGGGGGGGGGGGGGGGGGGGGGGGGGGGGGGGGGGGGGGGGGGGGGGGGGGGGGGGGGGGGGGGGGGGGGGGGGGGGGGGGGGGGGGGGGGGGGGGGGGGGGGGGGGGGGGGGGGGGGGGGGGGGGGGGGGGGGGGGGGGGGGGGGGGGGGGGGGGGGGGGGGGGGGGGGGGGGGGGGGGGGGGGGGGGGGGGGGGGGGGGGGGGGGGGGGGGGGGGGGGGGGGGGGGGGGGGGGGGGGGGGGGGGGGGGGGGGGGGGGGGGGGGGGGGGGGGGGGGGGGGGGGGGGGGGGGGGGGGGGGGGGGGGGGGGGGGGGGGGGGGGGGGGGGGGGGGGGGGGGGGGGGGGGGGGGGGGGGGGGGGGGGGGGGGGGGGGGGGGGGGGGGGGGGGGGGGGGGGGGGGGGGGGGGGGGGGGGGGGGGGGGGGGGGGGGGGGGGGGGGGGGGGGGGGGGGGGGGGGGGGGGGGGGGGGGGGGGGGGGGGGGGGGGGGGGGGGGGGGGGGGGGGGGGGGGGGGGGGGGGGGGGGGGGGGGGGGGGGGGGGGGGGGGGGGGGGGGGGGGGGGGGGGGGGGGGGGGGGGGGGGGGGGGGGGGGGGGGGGGGGGGGGGGGGGGGGGGGGGGGGGGGGGGGGGGGGGGGGGGGGGGGGGGGGGGGGGGGGGGGGGGGGGGGGGGGGGGGGGGGGGGGGGGGGGGGGGGGGGGGGGGGGGGGGGGGGGGGGGGGGGGGGGGGGGGGGGGGGGGGGGGGGGGGGGGGGGGGGGGGGGGGGGGGGGGGGGGGGGGGGGGGGGGGGGGGGGGGGGGGGGGGGGGGGGGGGGGGGGGGGGGGGGGGGGGGGGGGGGGGGGGGGGGGGGGGGGGGGGGGGGGGGGGGGGGGGGGGGGGGGGGGGGGGGGGGGGGGGGGGGGGGGGGGGGGGGGGGGGGGGGGGGGGGGGGGGGGGGGGGGGGGGGGGGGGGGGGGGGGGGGGGGGGGGGGGGGGGGGGGGGGGGGGGGGGGGGGGGGGGGGGGGGGGGGGGGGGGGGGGGGGGGGGGGGGGGGGGGGGGGGGGGGGGGGGGGGGGGGGGGGGGGGGGGGGGGGGGGGGGGGGGGGGGGGGGGGGGGGGGGGGGGGGGGGGGGGGGGGGGGGGGGGGGGGGGGGGGGGGGGGGGGGGGGGGGGGGGGGGGGGGGGGGGGGGGGGGGGGGGGGGGGGGGGGGGGGGGGGGGGGGGGGGGGGGGGGGGGGGGGGGGGGGGGGGGGGGGGGGGGGGGGGGGGGGGGGGGGGGGGGGGGGGGGGGGGGGGGGGGGGGGGGGGGGGGGGGGGGGGGGGGGGGGGGGGGGGGGGGGGGGGGGGGGGGGGGGGGGGGGGGGGGGGGGGGGGGGGGGGGGGGGGGGGGGGGGGGGGGGGGGGGGGGGGGGGGGGGGGGGGGGGGGGGGGGGGGGGGGGGGGGGGGGGGGGGGGGGGGGGGGGGGGGGGGGGGGGGGGGGGGGGGGGGGGGGGGGGGGGGGGGGGGGGGGGGGGGGGGGGGGGGGGGGGGGGGGGGGGGGGGGGGGGGGGGGGGGGGGGGGGGGGGGGGGGGGGGGGGGGGGGGGGGGGGGGGGGGGGGGGGGGGGGGGGGGGGGGGGGGGGGGGGGGGGGGGGGGGGGGGGGGGGGGGGGGGGGGGGGGGGGGGGGGGGGGGGGGGGGGGGGGGGGGGGGGGGGGGGGGGGGGGGGGGGGGGGGGGGGGGGGGGGGGGGGGGGGGGGGGGGGGGGGGGGGGGGGGGGGGGGGGGGGGGGGGGGGGGGGGGGGGGGGGGGGGGGGGGGGGGGGGGGGGGGGGGGGGGGGGGGGGGGGGGGGGGGGGGGGGGGGGGGGGGGGGGGGGGGGGGGGGGGGGGGGGGGGGGGGGGGGGGGGGGGGGGGGGGGGGGGGGGGGGGGGGGGGGGGGGGGGGGGGGGGGGGGGGGGGGGGGGGGGGGGGGGGGGGGGGGGGGGGGGGGGGGGGGGGGGGGGGGGGGGGGGGGGGGGGGGGGGGGGGGGGGGGGGGGGGGGGGGGGGGGGGGGGGGGGGGGGGGGGGGGGGGGGGGGGGGGGGGGGGGGGGGGGGGGGGGGGGGGGGGGGGGGGGGGGGGGGGGGGGGGGGGGGGGGGGGGGGGGGGGGGGGGGGGGGGGGGGGGGGGGGGGGGGGGGGGGGGGGGGGGGGGGGGGGGGGGGGGGGGGGGGGGGGGGGGGGGGGGGGGGGGGGGGGGGGGGGGGGGGGGGGGGGGGGGGGGGGGGGGGGGGGGGGGGGGGGGGGGGGGGGGGGGGGGGGGGGGGGGGGGGGGGGGGGGGGGGGGGGGGGGGGGGGGGGGGGGGGGGGGGGGGGGGGGGGGGGGGGGGGGGGGGGGGGGGGGGGGGGGGGGGGGGGGGGGGGGGGGGGGGGGGGGGGGGGGGGGGGGGGGGGGGGGGGGGGGGGGGGGGGGGGGGGGGGGGGGGGGGGGGGGGGGGGGGGGGGGGGGGGGGGGGGGGGGGGGGGGGGGGGGGGGGGGGGGGGGGGGGGGGGGGGGGGGGGGGGGGGGGGGGGGGGGGGGGGGGGGGGGGGGGGGGGGGGGGGGGGGGGGGGGGGGGGGGGGGGGGGGGGGGGGGGGGGGGGGGGGGGGGGGGGGGGGGGGGGGGGGGGGGGGGGGGGGGGGGGGGGGGGGGGGGGGGGGGGGGGGGGGGGGGGGGGGGGGGGGGGGGGGGGGGGGGGGGGGGGGGGGGGGGGGGGGGGGGGGGGGGGGGGGGGGGGGGGGGGGGGGGGGGGGGGGGGGGGGGGGGGGGGGGGGGGGGGGGGGGGGGGGGGGGGGGGGGGGGGGGGGGGGGGGGGGGGGGGGGGGGGGGGGGGGGGGGGGGGGGGGGGGGGGGGGGGGGGGGGGGGGGGGGGGGGGGGGGGGGGGGGGGGGGGGGGGGGGGGGGAATACTAAATTGTGTGACTTTACCAATACCAACAACAATGATTTTCTTAGCACACCGCTTGCTCCTCTTACCGATACTGAATCTTGTGAAATTAATGTTGCTTTGTTGAATCTTGTCATGAAAGATCAATTTGCCGGCCTTCCTAGTGAAGATGCCGCTACCCATCTAAATAGCTTCGTTGATTTGTGTGATACGCAAAAGAAGAAAGATGTGGATAATGATATTGTTAAATTGAAGCTATTTCCTTTTTCGCTTAGAGATCGTGCTAAAGCTTGGTTTTCGTCTTTGCCTAAAAATAGTATTGATTCTTGGAATAAGTGCAAAGATGCGGGGCAACGGAGCTTTGGTAGGTGCGGGCCTAGCCGCGGCCCCGCAAATGCCCAGGCAAGGTCTTGCCGGGGCCTCGCGGCCGTCCCCGGCAAGGATCTTGCCGGGGGTCTTCGTCTTCTGGTTCTTATGTAGACTCGCAGGCCTTTGGTCTTCACAAAGATCTGCATGCCACCACGCAGGCGCCCCTGAGTCTTGGTTTCAATGTTGTCAATGGTGTCAGAACTCTCAGGCTCAAGGGTGGAGGCCTCGCTGGTGTTGGGCAAATCGCCCCGGCAAGGCTCTTGCCGGTGCTATGTAGGCCGCCCCGGCAAGGGTGTTGCCAGGGGAAGTCCATCTTGCCCCTTTGCTCTTCATGCCTCTGGCTTGAGTACTGCCTTGGCAGTCTCGCACCTCTCCTTCCTCTGCCCCACCTAGCATGGCCGCAGGTGTGGCTACGACTGCCCGTGCATAAGTAAAGGGGTACAGAAAGGCCCCTACTTTTGTACATGTAGGATCGAAAGTATGTCTAGAGGGGGGGTGATTAGACTACTTGACCAAATAAAAATCTAGCCTTTTCCCAATTTTAAGTTTTGGCAGATTTTAGCAACTTAGAACAAGTCAAGCAATCAACCTACACATGCAAGTCTAAGAGTATAGCAGCGGAATGTAAAACATTTCATATGAAGGTAAAGGGAGGAGTTTGGATGGAGCAAATGCAATGTAGACACGGAGATTTTTGGCGTGGTTCTGATAGGTGGTGCCATCGTACATCCACGTTGATGGAGACTTCAACCCACAAAGGGTAACGGTTGCGCGGGGGGGGGGGGGGGGGGGGGGGGGGGGGGGGGGGGGGGGGGGGGGGGGGGGGGGGGGGGGGGGGGGGGGGGGGGGGGGGGGGGGGGGGGGGGGGGGGGGGGGGGGGGGGGGGGGGGGGGGGGGGGGGGGGGGGGGGGGGGGGGGGGGGGGGGGGGGGGGGGGGGGGGGGGGGGGGGGGGGGGGGGGGGGGGGGGGGGGGGGGGGGGGGGGGGGGGGGGGGGGGGGGGGGGGGGGGGGGGGGGGGGGGGGGGGGGGGGGGGGGGGGGGGGGGGGGGGGGGGGGGGGGGGGGGGGGGGGGGGGGGGGGGGGGGGGGGGGGGGGGGGGGGGGGGGGGGGGGGGGGGGGGGGGGGGGGGGGGGGGGGGGGGGGGGGGGGGGGGGGGGGGGGGGGGGGGGGGGGGGGGGGGGGGGGGGGGGGGGGGGGGGGGGGGGGGGGGGGGGGGGGGGGGGGGGGGGGGGGGGGGGGGGGGGGGGGGGGGGGGGGGGGGGGGGGGGGGGGGGGGGGGGGGGGGGGGGGGGGGGGGGGGGGGGGGGGGGGGGGGGGGGGGGGGGGGGGGGGGGGGGGGGGGGGGGGGGGGGGGGGGGGGGGGGGGGGGGGGGGGGGGGGGGGGGGGGGGGGGGGGGGGGGGGGGGGGGGGGGGGGGGGGGGGGGGGGGGGGGGGGGGGGGGGGGGGGGGGGGGGGGGGGGGGGGGGGGGGGGGGGGGGGGGGGGGGGGGGGGGGGGGGGGGGGGGGGGGGGGGGGGGGGGGGGGGGGGGGGGGGGGGGGGGGGGGGGGGGGGGGGGGGGGGGGGGGGGGGGGGGGGGGGGGGGGGGGGGGGGGGGGGGGGGGGGGGGGGGGGGGGGGGGGGGGGGGGGGGGGGGGGGGGGGGGGGGGGGGGGGGGGGGGGGGGGGGGGGGGGGGGGGGGGGGGGGGGGGGGGGGGGGGGGGGGGGGGGGGGGGGGGGGGGGGGGGGGGGGGGGGGGGGGGGGGGGGGGGGGGGGGGGGGGGGGGGGGGGGGGGGGGGGGGGGGGGGGGGGGGGGGGGGGGGGGGGGGGGGGGGGGGGGGGGGGGGGGGGGGGGGGGGGGGGGGGGGGGGGGGGGGGGGGGGGGGGGGGGGGGGGGGGGGGGGGGGGGGGGGGGGGGGGGGGGGGGGGGGGGGGGGGGGGGGGGGGGGGGGGGGGGGGGGGGGGGGGGGGGGGGGGGGGGGGGGGGGGGGGGGGGGGGGGGGGGGGGGGGGGGGGGGGGGGGGGGGGGGGGGGGGGGGGGGGGGGGGGGGGGGGGGGGGGGGGGGGGGGGGGGGGGGGGGGGGGGGGGGGGGGGGGGGGGGGGGGGGGGGGGGGGGGGGGGGGGGGGGGGGGGGGGGGGGGGGGGGGGGGGGGGGGGGGGGGGGGGGGGGGGGGGGGGGGGGGGGGGGGGGGGGGGGGGGGGGGGGGGGGGGGGGGGGGGGGGGGGGGGGGGGGGGGGGGGGGGGGGGGGGGGGGGGGGGGGGGGGGGGGGGGGGGGGGGGGGGGGGGGGGGGGGGGGGGGGGGGGGGGGGGGGGGGGGGGGGGGGGGGGGGGGGGGGGGGGGGGGGGGGGGGGGGGGGGGGGGGGGGGGGGGGGGGGGGGGGGGGGGGGGGGGGGGGGGGGGGGGGGGGGGGGGGGGGGGGGGGGGGGGGGGGGGGGGGGGGGGGGGGGGGGGGGGGGGGGGGGGGGGGGGGGGGGGGGGGGGGGGGGGGGGGGGGGGGGGGGGGGGGGGGGGGGGGGGGGGGGGGGGGGGGGGGGGGGGGGGGGGGGGGGGGGGGGGGGGGGGGGGGGGGGGGGGGGGGGGGGGGGGGGGGGGGGGGGGGGGGGGGGGGGGGGGGGGGGGGGGGGGGGGGGGGGGGGGGGGGGGGGGGGGGGGGGGGGGGGGGGGGGGGGGGGGGGGGGGGGGGGGGGGGGGGGGGGGGGGGGGGGGGGGGGGGGGGGGGGGGGGGGGGGGGGGGGGGGGGGGGGGGGGGGGGGGGGGGGGGGGGGGGGGGGGGGGGGGGGGGGGGGGGGGGGGGGGGGGGGGGGGGGGGGGGGGGGGGGGGGGGGGGGGGGGGGGGGGGGGGGGGGGGGGGGGGGGGGGGGGGGGGGGGGGGGGGGGGGGGGGGGGGGGGGGGGGGGGGGGGGGGGGGGGGGGGGGGGGGGGGGGGGGGGGGGGGGGGGGGGGGGGGGGGGGGGGGGGGGGGGGGGGGGGGGGGGGGGGGGGGGGGGGGGGGGGGGGGGGGGGGGGGGGGGGGGGGGGGGGGGGGGGGGGGGGGGGGGGGGGGGGGGGGGGGGGGGGGGGGGGGGGGGGGGGGGGGGGGGGGGGGGGGGGGGGGGGGGGGGGGGGGGGGGGGGGGGGGGGGGGGGGGGGGGGGGGGGGGGGGGGGGGGGGGGGGGGGGGGGGGGGGGGGGGGGGGGGGGGGGGGGGGGGGGGGGGGGGGGGGGGGGGGGGGGGGGGGGGGGGGGGGGGGGGGGGGGGGGGGGGGGGGGGGGGGGGGGGGGGGGGGGGGGGGGGGGGGGGGGGGGGGGGGGGGGGGGGGGGGGGGGGGGGGGGGGGGGGGGGGGGGGGGGGGGGGGGGGGGGGGGGGGGGGGGGGGGGGGGGGGGGGGGGGGGGGGGGGGGGGGGGGGGGGGGGGGGGGGGGGGGGGGGGGGGGGGGGGGGGGGGGGGGGGGGGGGGGGGGGGGGGGGGGGGGGGGGGGGGGGGGGGGGGGGGGGGGGGGGGGGGGGGGGGGGGGGGGGGGGGGGGGGGGGGGGGGGGGGGGGGGGGGGGGGGGGGGGGGGGGGGGGGGGGGGGGGGGGGGGGGGGGGGGGGGGGGGGGGGGGGGGGGGGGGGGGGGGGGGGGGGGGGGGGGGGGGGGGGGGGGGGGGGGGGGGGGGGGGGGGGGGGGGGGGGGGGGGGGGGGGGGGGGGGGGGGGGGGGGGGGGGGGGGGGGGGGGGGGGGGGGGGGGGGGGGGGGGGGGGGGGGGGGGGGGGGGGGGGGGGGGGGGGGGGGGGGGGGGGGGGGGGGGGGGGGGGGGGGGGGGGGGGGGGGGGGGGGGGGGGGGGGGGGGGGGGGGGGGGGGGGGGGGGGGGGGGGGGGGGGGGGGGGGGGGGGGGGGGGGGGGGGGGGGGGGGGGGGGGGGGGGGGGGGGGGGGGGGGGGGGGGGGGGGGGGGGGGGGGGGGGGGGGGGGGGGGGGGGGGGGGGGGGGGGGGGGGGGGGGGGGGGGGGGGGGGGGGGGGGGGGGGGGGGGGGGGGGGGGGGGGGGGGGGGGGGGGGGGGGGGGGGGGGGGGGGGGGGGGGGGGGGGGGGGGGGGGGGGGGGGGGGGGGGGGGGGGGGGGGGGGGGGGGGGGGGGGGGGGGGGGGGGGGGGGGGGGGGGGGGGGGGGGGGGGGGGGGGGGGGGGGGGGGGGGGGGGGGGGGGGGGGGGGGGGGGGGGGGGGGGGGGGGGGGGGGGGGGGGGGGGGGGGGGGGGGGGGGGGGGGGGGGGGGGGGGGGGGGGGGGGGGGGGGGGGGGGGGGGGGGGGGGGGGGGGGGGGGGGGGGGGGGGGGGGGGGGGGGGGGGGGGGGGGGGGGGGGGGGGGGGGGGGGGGGGGGGGGGGGGGGGGGGGGGGGGGGGGGGGGGGGGGGGGGGGGGGGGGGGGGGGGGGGGGGGGGGGGGGGGGGGGGGGGGGGGGGGGGGGGGGGGGGGGGGGGGGGGGGGGGGGGGGGGGGGGGGGGGGGGGGGGGGGGGGGGGGGGGGGGGGGGGGGGGGGGGGGGGGGGGGGGGGGGGGGGGGGGGGGGGGGGGGGGGGGGGGGGGGGGGGGGGGGGGGGGGGGGGGGGGGGGGGGGGGGGGGGGGGGGGGGGGGGGGGGGGGGGGGGGGGGGGGGGGGGGGGGGGGGGGGGGGGGGGGGGGGGGGGGGGGGGGGGGGGGGGGGGGGGGGGGGGGGGGGGGGGGGGGGGGGGGGGGGGGGGGGGGGGGGGGGGGGGGGGGGGGGGGGGGGGGGGGGGGGGGGGGGGGGGGGGGGGGGGGGGGGGGGGGGGGGGGGGGGGGGGGGGGGGGGGGGGGGGGGGGGGGGGGGGGGGGGGGGGGGGGGGGGGGGGGGGGGGGGGGGGGGGGGGGGGGGGGGGGGGGGGGGGGGGGGGGGGGGGGGGGGGGGGGGGGGGGGGGGGGGGGGGGGGGGGGGGGGGGGGGGGGGGGGGGGGGGGGGGGGGGGGGGGGGGGGGGGGGGGGGGGGGGGGGGGGGGGGGGGGGGGGGGGGGGGGGGGGGGGGGGGGGGGGGGGGGGGGGGGGGGGGGGGGGGGGGGGGGGGGGGGGGGGGGGGGGGGGGGGGGGGGGGGGGGGGGGGGGGGGGGGGGGGGGGGGGGGGGGGGGGGGGGGGGGGGGGGGGGGGGGGGGGGGGGGGGGGGGGGGGGGGGGGGGGGGGGGGGGGGGGGGGGGGGGGGGGGGGGGGGGGGGGGGGGGGGGGGGGGGGGGGGGGGGGGGGGGGGGGGGGGGGGGGGGGGGGGGGGGGGGGGGGGGGGGGGGGGGGGGGGGGGGGGGGGGGGGGGGGGGGGGGGGGGGGGGGGGGGGGGGGGGGGGGGGGGGGGGGGGGGGGGGGGGGGGGGGGGGGGGGGGGGGGGGGGGGGGGGGGGGGGGGGGGGGGGGGGGGGGGGGGGGGGGGGGGGGGGGGGGGGGGGGGGGGGGGGGGGGGGGGGGGGGGGGGGGGGGGGGGGGGGGGGGGGGGGGGGGGGGGGGGGGGGGGGGGGGGGGGGGGGGGGGGGGGGGGGGGGGGGGGGGGGGGGGGGGGGGGGGGGGGGGGGGGGGGGGGGGGGGGGGGGGGGGGGGGGGGGGGGGGGGGGGGGGGGGGGGGGGGGGGGGGGGGGGGGGGGGGGGGGGGGGGGGGGGGGGGGGGGGGGGGGGGGGGGGGGGGGGGGGGGGGGGGGGGGGGGGGGGGGGGGGGGGGGGGGGGGGGGGGGGGGGGGGGGGGGGGGGGGGGGGGGGGGGGGGGGGGGGGGGGGGGGGGGGGGGGGGGGGGGGGGGGGGGGGGGGGGGGGGGGGGGGGGGGGGAAAAACCTGTTTTGGCTGTCACTTTGGTCAGACGTCCTGGCAATCACACTAACAACAAACCCTGTGAATAGATGTAGATGAGGTAGAGTGGATGAGCATCACAAAGTGCAGAGTTTTTGCAAAATAGATGAGTTAAAAACTTAGTTTTAGTTCTCCACAAAAAGCATTTTGGAGCTACCGATTTGATAAACTCGATGATACCGAAGTAGCTTTTGGAATCTAAACTAGTGAACTCGGTCAGACCGAGTCACAGTTTGATGGCACCAAGACTGCTAGTGTTTCACAGAGAATCGGACTCGGTCACACCGATTTGCAATTTTCGGTCAGATTGAAAATGCATGTGCTATGGCCTAAGCCAAATCGGTGAGACTGATTTCTACAATTCGGTCGGTCCGAGATGAGTTCGGCGGAGACCTAACCCTAAATTTTCAAATCCAATCTAACCTAAAGGAAATTTTCAGTGGATGGAGTGTTTGCTTACGTGGTCACGATCATGACAAAACAATGTGCTATGAATCAGAGTTAAGGTATTAGCACATAGAGTCGAACCCATACCCTAGTTCGGCAGAGGTTCGCTACGGCTGCAACGGCGGAGCAGATTTCCGTTGACGGCGATAGAAACCAGCGGCGGGAGGTCGTTGGCATCGAGGAGACGATCCGATGACCTGAGGAGGCAGAGCAGGACACAAGCGCGGGTTGAGGAGTTTGAAGAAATTTCCAAAATCTCAACCGTGGGTATATATATCCGGACCCTGTCGGTGTGACCGAGTGGAGCAACTCGGTGGCACCGAGATGTAGAACCGTGAGCGGTTACTGCAACTCGGTGTGACCGAAAAGTTCAAATCGGTTGCACCGATATAGAAAACCTAGATCAACTTAGTGAACTCGGTGTGACCGAAGTGGATGACTCGGTCATACCGAAATGCACAAAGAGGTTTTGGAAGTTTAAGTCTATGACGGATTGGGGACTCCGAGTGCTCCTCACACAGAGTGGTTCAAATCTGACTTGATAAAACTTTGTGATGTAGCATGAATAGAGTTTGAGACGAGAAAAGCATAGATAGCTAGAGGGGGTTCTTAGGCATTCTTGTCCATCCACTTGACAAAAGAGAAAAACGCCACACAATAAAAACCTGTTTTGGCTGTCACTTTGGTCAGACGTCCTGGCAATCACACTAACAACAAACCCTGTGAATAGATGTAGATGAGG
>JAAAWM010008858.1:0-17380 GCA_036873465.1 Thinopyrum obtusiflorum
CGAGACGACAACGATGCTACGATGGAGATCAAGGTGTCAAGCCGGTGACGATGGAGATCATGATGGTGCTTCGGTGATGGAGATCATGAGCACAAGATGATGATGGCCATATCATGTCACATATTTTTGATTGCATGTGATGTTTATCTTTTATGCATCTTATTTTGCTTAGTACGGCAGTAGTATTATAAGATGACCCCTCACTAAATTTCAAGGTATAAGTGTTCTCCCTGAGTATGCACCGTTGCGACAGTTCGTCGTGCCGAGACACCACGTGATGATCGGGTGTGATAAGCTCTACGTTCACATACAACGGGTGCAAGACAGTTTTGCACGTGCGGAATACTCGGGTTAAACTTGATGAGCCTAGCATATGCAGATATGGCCTCGGAACACTGAGACCGAAAGGTCAAACGTGAATCATATAGTAGATATGATCAACATTGAGATGTTCACCATTGAAAACTACTCCATCTCACGTGATAATCGGACATGGTTTAGTTGATATGGATCACGTGATCATTTAGATGACTCGACGCATGTCTATCTAAGTGGGAGTTCTTAAGTAATATGATTAATTAAACTTAATTTATCATGAACTTAGTCCTGATAGTTTTTGCATATCTATGTTGTAGATCAATGGCCCGTGCTACCGTTCCCTTGAATTTTAATGCGTTCCTTGAGAAAGCTACATTGAAAGATGATGGTAGCAACTACATGGACTGGGTCCGTAACTTGAGAATTATCCTCATTGCTGCACAGAAGAATTATGTCCTTGATGCACCGCTAGGTGACAAGCCCGCTCCCACTAATGTAGATGCTTTGAACGTCACTCTCCCTCGACCCTCTACTGGATCAAGAGTTCGAGAGACATCATCGAGCTGAACGTGTGCTGAACACGGAGGTGCCGTACGTTCGGTACTTGGATCGGTTGGATCGTGAAGACGTTCGACTACATCAACAGCGTTAACATAACGCTTCTGCTTTCGGTCTACGAGGGTACATGGACACACTCTCCCCTCTCGTTGCTATGCATCTCCTAGATAGATCTTGCGTGAGCGTAGAATTTTTTTGAAATTGCATGCTACGTTCCCCAACAGTGGCATCAGTGCCAGGTCTATGCGTAGATGATATGCACGAGTAGAACACAAAGAGTTGTGGGTGATAATAGTCATACTGCTTACCACCAACGTCTTACTTTGATTCGGCGGTATTGTTGGATGAAGCGGCACGGACCAAAATTACATGACCGCGTTCATTAGACTGGTTCTACCGACGTGCTTTGCACACAGGTGGCTTGCGGGTGTCTGTTTCTCCAACTTTAGTTGAATCAAGTTTGACTACGGCCGGTCCTTGTTGAAGGTTAAAACAGCACACTTGACGAAAAATCGTTGTGGTTTTGATGCGTAGGTAAGAACGGTTCTTACTAGAAGCCCGTAGCAGCCACGTAAAACTTGCAACAACAAAGTAGAGGACGTCTAACTTGTTTTTGCAGGGCATGTTGTGATGTGATATGGTCAAGATATGATGTGATACAGGTTATTGTATGAGATGATCATGTTTTGTAAAAGTTATCGGCAACTGGCAGGAGGGGGGGGGGGGGGGGGGGGGGGGGGGGGGGGGGGGGGGGGGGGGGGGGGGGGGGGGGGGGGGGGGGGGGGGGGGGGGGGGGGGGGGGGGGGGGGGGGGGGGGGGGGGGGGGGGGGGGGGGGGGGGGGGGGGGGGGGGGGGGGGGGGGGGGGGGGGGGGGGGGGGGGGGGGGGGGGGGGGGGGGGGGGGGGGGGGGGGGGGGGGGGGGGGGGGGGGGGGGGGGGGGGGGGGGGGGGGGGGGGGGGGGGGGGGGGGGGGGGGGGGGGGGGGGGGGGGGGGGGGGGGGGGGGGGGGGGGGGGGGGGGGGGGGGGGGGGGGGGGGGGGGGGGGGGGGGGGGGGGGGGGGGGGGGGGGGGGGGGGGGGGGGGGGGGGGGGGGGGGGGGGGGGGGGGGGGGGGGGGGGGGGGGGGGGGGGGGGGGGGGGGGGGGGGGGGGGGGGGGGGGGGGGGGGGGGGGGGGGGGGGGGGGGGGGGGGGGGGGGGGGGGGGGGGGGGGGGGGGGGGGGGGGGGGGGGGGGGGGGGGGGGGGGGGGGGGGGGGGGGGGGGGGGGGGGGGGGGGGGGGGGGGGGGGGGGGGGGGGGGGGGGGGGGGGGGGGGGGGGGGGGGGGGGGGGGGGGGGGGGGGGGGGGGGGGGGGGGGGGGGGGGGGGGGGGGGGGGGGGGGGGGGGGGGGGGGGGGGGGGGGGGGGGGGGGGGGGGGGGGGGGGGGGGGGGGGGGGGGGGGGGGGGGGGGGGGGGGGGGGGGGGGGGGGGGGGGGGGGGGGGGGGGGGGGGGGGGGGGGGGGGGGGGGGGGGGGGGGGGGGGGGGGGGGGGGGGGGGGGGGGGGGGGGGGGGGGGGGGGGGGGGGGGGGGGGGGGGGGGGGGGGGGGGGGGGGGGGGGGGGGGGGGGGGGGGGGGGGGGGGGGGGGGGGGGGGGGGGGGGGGGGGGGGGGGGGGGGGGGGGGGGGGGGGGGGGGGGGGGGGGGGGGGGGGGGGGGGGGGGGGGGGGGGGGGGGGGGGGGGGGGGGGGGGGGGGGGGGGGGGGGGGGGGGGGGGGGGGGGGGGGGGGGGGGGGGGGGGGGGGGGGGGGGGGGGGGGGGGGGGGGGGGGGGGGGGGGGGGGGGGGGGGGGGGGGGGGGGGGGGGGGGGGGGGGGGGGGGGGGGGGGGGGGGGGGGGGGGGGGGGGGGGGGGGGGGGGGGGGGGGGGGGGGGGGGGGGGGGGGGGGGGGGGGGGGGGGGGGGGGGGGGGGGGGGGGGGGGGGGGGGGGGGGGGGGGGGGGGGGGGGGGGGGGGGGGGGGGGGGGGGGGGGGGGGGGGGGGGGGGGGGGGGGGGGGGGGGGGGGGGGGGGGGGGGGGGGGGGGGGGGGGGGGGGGGGGGGGGGGGGGGGGGGGGGGGGGGGGGGGGGGGGGGGGGGGGGGGGGGGGGGGGGGGGGGGGGGGGGGGGGGGGGGGGGGGGGGGGGGGGGGGGGGGGGGGGGGGGGGGGGGGGGGGGGGGGGGGGGGGGGGGGGGGGGGGGGGGGGGGGGGGGGGGGGGGGGGGGGGGGGGGGGGGGGGGGGGGGGGGGGGGGGGGGGGGGGGGGGGGGGGGGGGGGGGGGGGGGGGGGGGGGGGGGGGGGGGGGGGGGGGGGGGGGGGGGGGGGGGGGGGGGGGGGGGGGGGGGGGGGGGGGGGGGGGGGGGGGGGGGGGGGGGGGGGGGGGGGGGGGGGGGGGGGGGGGGGGGGGGGGGGGGGGGGGGGGGGGGGGGGGGGGGGGGGGGGGGGGGGGGGGGGGGGGGGGGGGGGGGGGGGGGGGGGGGGGGGGGGGGGGGGGGGGGGGGGGGGGGGGGGGGGGGGGGGGGGGGGGGGGGGGGGGGGGGGGGGGGGGGGGGGGGGGGGGGGGGGGGGGGGGGGGGGGGGGGGGGGGGGGGGGGGGGGGGGGGGGGGGGGGGGGGGGGGGGGGGGGGGGGGGGGGGGGGGGGGGGGGGGGGGGGGGGGGGGGGGGGGGGGGGGGGGGGGGGGGGGGGGGGGGGGGGGGGGGGGGGGGGGGGGGGGGGGGGGGGGGGGGGGGGGGGGGGGGGGGGGGGGGGGGGGGGGGGGGGGGGGGGGGGGGGGGGGGGGGGGGGGGGGGGGGGGGGGGGGGGGGGGGGGGGGGGGGGGGGGGGGGGGGGGGGGGGGGGGGGGGGGGGGGGGGGGGGGGGGGGGGGGGGGGGGGGGGGGGGGGGGGGGGGGGGGGGGGGGGGGGGGGGGGGGGGGGGGGGGGGGGGGGGGGGGGGGGGGGGGGGGGGGGGGGGGGGGGGGGGGGGGGGGGGGGGGGGGGGGGGGGGGGGGGGGGGGGGGGGGGGGGGGGGGGGGGGGGGGGGGGGGGGGGGGGGGGGGGGGGGGGGGGGGGGGGGGGGGGGGGGGGGGGGGGGGGGGGGGGGGGGGGGGGGGGGGGGGGGGGGGGGGGGGGGGGGGGGGGGGGGGGGGGGGGGGGGGGGGGGGGGGGGGGGGGGGGGGGGGGGGGGGGGGGGGGGGGGGGGGGGGGGGGGGGGGGGGGGGGGGGGGGGGGGGGGGGGGGGGGGGGGGGGGGGGGGGGGGGGGGGGGGGGGGATGAACATCGTACGGTAACAGGAGCTAGAATCATTCATATTGACTAAGTTGACAAAGCCCTTCGTCCGCGTCAACTTGGTAGGCCCACAAGTCAGCCTCCCACTATGCTGGGTTCCAGCTGGCAGGGGGAATATTCATTTTTTGTGCGTAATAAGGAGGCACTTCCTTGCGTGCGAAGATAGTAATTATTTTCGGCGTAATAAGGAGGCACTTCCTTGCAGCTGCTGTGGACCCAGCTGTCAGCCTCTCCAGGTACAGTACTCTTTCGATGGAAGTCGGTCGTTGACCATGCCGCGCTGAGAGCACCAGGGCGATGGACGACGCCGAGGACTAGGAAGGGGACGACTCGGAGCCGGGGAAGACGCAACAGTGGATGCCCACGCGAAGAGGAGTACGAGGGTTCACTGGTTCGGCTGCGGTGTGAGGCTGCTGCTGCCGCAGAATAACATGGGGTGCGGGTGAGTAGAGGGATGGCCTGGCCAGCGGTGGGAGTAGTAGGGGGCGGTGAGGCCTCCGCGGCATCACAGTCGGCCACGGGAGGCAGGAGCACGCGACACGACCGGTGCTGCTTTGGGCGGCTGGAGCAAGAAGACCAGAGGTTGAAGAAGCACTACGGCCGTTGGATGAACATCGTACGGTAACAGGAGCTAGAATCATTCATATTGACTAAGTTGACAAAGCCCTCCGTCCCCGTTAACTTAGTAGGCCCACAAGTCAGCCTCCCACTATGGTGGGTCCCAGCTAGTAGGGGGTATTCATTTTTTTGTGCGTAATAAGGAGGCACTTCCTTGCGAGCGAAGATATAGCTGGTGGCTCCGACCTGTCAGCGGGGGGAAAAGGTTTTTTGCGAAATAAAGAGGCCCTTCTGGTGGGTTCCAGCTGTCAGGTGGAGGAATCATTATTTTGCTCATAATAAGGAGGCATTTCCTTGCATGCGGCCGTGGACCCAGTTGTTAGCCTCTCCA
Organism: Thinopyrum obtusiflorum; assembly: GCA_036873465.1. Classification (NCBI taxonomy): domain Eukaryota; kingdom Viridiplantae; phylum Streptophyta; class Magnoliopsida; order Poales; family Poaceae; genus Thinopyrum; species Thinopyrum obtusiflorum. Next base: position 5,103 of record JAAAWM010008858.1, read on the forward strand.
CGCATAGTCTACTTCCGATGGATGTCATTCATTGACCATGTTGACTACTCCGCGCCGAGCGCATCCAAGGTGGTGGACGACGGCGAGGCCCCGGACAACAACGAGCCGAAGATGGGAAGATGCAGGAGTAGAGTCGCAGATAGAGAGGTGTACGAGGGTTAACTGGTTCTGGTGCGGTTTGGTTCGACAGTCGGTGGAGAAGAACAGGAGGTGTGGAGGGGTGGAGGGATGGCCTGGCCAACGGTGGGGTAGCGCTTCACAGCGAAGCGTGCTAAGCAGAGCTGCTAGAAGCAGGAGGCGGGAGCAGGTAGTGCTGGCGGCGCTGGAGGAAGAAGACGAGAGATTGAAGCTGGATGCCGGTTGTTGGATGTAAATCCAACGGCTAACGATGTCAGAATCATTTGTTGACTAAGTTGACAACGACTTGCGTTGGCTTCGACCTATTGGCCCACATTTCAGCCTCCAAAAATGTGGCACGTATTCAACCCATTTTTCAGAATTTACAGTCAATTTGATCTCTTTTTTTTAGAATTACAGTCCATTTGCTGGGCTGGGTGAACAAATAATGTAGCGGCCATGCGGCCCATTTATTTTTCTCCTAAAAAATTACAGGCCATTTGCACTTTCTCGAAATACACGATTTTGCTGGGCTGATTCTAATTATAATGTTGGGTTGGGCGCAGCAATGTTATCAAAAAATAAACAGGGGCTGAGCATTTATAAATATATTTAAATAATAAGTGGTTTATTATTACATTGGTTCTTAAATCTTACCAAGCTTTTGTACACAATCACCAGGATTTTCGTTGCCAAAAAATCTAGCATTTTATGTTAAGAAATTATTTTTATAAGTTAACAAGATGTGGGATATTGTTTTCTTACATATTTAAGTATCTATTAAATATATGACGACAATAACAATAATATATAATAACATATAAAATAATTTAAATATATATAATATAGTTAGAAGGGAAACATAAGTTGGACCAGGCGTTCCTATTCTTATATAGAAAATAGAACAGACCTCTGCGTTTTCTTCAAAAAAATACATAAATTGGGTGGCTACCTTTGTTTCAATGTCTACAAGGGTTGGATGAAGAGCAAGAGCCAAGTGTGCGGTTCAAGCAAAGAAGGGGGGGGGGGGGGGGGGGGGGGGGGGGGGGGGGGGGGGGGGGGGGGGGGGGGGGGGGGGGGGGGGGGGGGGGGGGGGGGGGGGGGGGGGGGGGGGGGGGGGGGGGGGGGGGGGGGGGGGGGGGGGGGGGGGGGGGGGGGGGGGGGGGGGGGGGGGGGGGGGGGGGGGGGGGGGGGGGGGGGGGGGGGGGGGGGGGGGGGGGGGGGGGGGGGGGGGGGGGGGGGGGGGGGGGGGGGGGGGGGGGGGGGGGGGGGGGGGGGGGGGGGGGGGGGGGGGGGGGGGGGGGGGGGGGGGGGGGGGGGGGGGGGGGGGGGGGGGGGGGGGGGGGGGGGGGGGGGGGGGGGGGGGGGGGGGGGGGGGGGGGGGGGGGGGGGGGGGGGGGGGGGGGGGGGGGGGGGGGGGGGGGGGGGGGGGGGGGGGGGGGGGGGGGGGGGGGGGGGGGGGGGGGGGGGGGGGGGGGGGGGGGGGGGGGGGGGGGGGGGGGGGGGGGGGGGGGGGGGGGGGGGGGGGGGGGGGGGGGGGGGGGGGGGGGGGGGGGGGGGGGGGGGGGGGGGGGGGGGGGGGGGGGGGGGGGGGGGGGGGGGGGGGGGGGGGGGGGGGGGGGGGGGGGGGGGGGGGGGGGGGGGGGGGGGGGGGGGGGGGGGGGGGGGGGGGGGGGGGGGGGGGGGGGGGGGGGGGGGGGGGGGGGGGGGGGGGGGGGGGGGGGGGGGGGGGGGGGGGGGGGGGGGGGGGGGGGGGGGGGGGGGGGGGGGGGGGGGGGGGGGGGGGGGGGGGGGGGGGGGGGGGGGGGGGGGGGGGGGGGGGGGGGGGGGGGGGGGGGGGGGGGGGGGGGGGGGGGGGGGGGGGGGGGGGGGGGGGGGGGGGGGGGGGGGGGGGGGGGGGGGGGGGGGGGGGGGGGGGGGGGGGGGGGGGGGGGGGGGGGGGGGGGGGGGGGGGGGGGGGGGGGGGGGGGGGGGGGGGGGGGGGGGGGGGGGGGGGGGGGGGGGGGGGGGGGGGGGGGGGGGGGGGGGGGGGGGGGGGGGGGGGGGGGGGGGGGGGGGGGGGGGGGGGGGGGGGGGGGGGGGGGGGGGGGGGGGGGGGGGGGGGGGGGGGGGGGGGGGGGGGGGGGGGGGGGGGGGGGGGGGGGGGGGGGGGGGGGGGGGGGGGGGGGGGGGGGGGGGGGGGGGGGGGGGGGGGGGGGGGGGGGGGGGGGGGGGGGGGGGGGGGGGGGGGGGGGGGGGGGGGGGGGGGGGGGGGGGGGGGGGGGGGGGGGGGGGGGGGGGGGGGGGGGGGGGGGGGGGGGGGGGGGGGGGGGGGGGGGGGGGGGGGGGGGGGGGGGGGGGGGGGGGGGGGGGGGGGGGGGGGGGGGGGGGGGGGGGGGGGGGGGGGGGGGGGGGGGGGGGGGGGGGGGGGGGGGGGGGGGGGGGGGGGGGGGGGGGGGGGGGGGGGGGGGGGGGGGGGGGGGGGGGGGGGGGGGGGGGGGGGGGGGGGGGGGGGGGGGGGGGGGGGGGGGGGGGGGGGGGGGGGGGGGGGGGGGGGGGGGGGGGGGGGGGGGGGGGGGGGGGGGGGGGGGGGGGGGGGGGGGGGGGGGGGGGGGGGGGGGGGGGGGGGGGGGGGGGGGGGGGGGGGGGGGGGGGGGGGGGGGGGGGGGGGGGGGGGGGGGGGGGGGGGGGGGGGGGGGGGGGGGGGGGGGGGGGGGGGGGGGGGGGGGGGGGGGGGGGGGGGGGGGGGGGGGGGGGGGGGGGGGGGGGGGGGGGGGGGGGGGGGGGGGGGGGGGGGGGGGGGGGGGGGGGGGGGGGGGGGGGGGGGGGGGGGGGGGGGGGGGGGGGGGGGGGGGGGGGGGGGGGGGGGGGGGGGGGGGGGGGGGGGGGGGGGGGGGGGGGGGGGGGGGGGGGGGGGGGGGGGGGGGGGGGGGGGGGGGGGGGGGGGGGGGGGGGGGGGGGGGGGGGGGGGGGGGGGGGGGGGGGGGGGGGGGGGGGGGGGGGGGGGGGGGGGGGGGGGGGGGGGGGGGGGGGGGGGGGGGGGGGGGGGGGGGGGGGGGGGGGGGGGGGGGGGGGGGGGGGGGGGGGGGGGGGGGGGGGGGGGGGGGGGGGGGGGGGGGGGGGGGGGGGGGGGGGGGGGGGGGGGGGGGGGGGGGGGGGGGGGGGGGGGGGGGGGGGGGGGGGGGGGGGGGGGGGGGGGGGGGGGGGGGGGGGGGGGGGGGGGGGGGGGGGGGGGGGGGGGGGGGGGGGGGGGGGGGGGGGGGGGGGGGGGGGGGGGGGGGGGGGGGGGGGGGGGGGGGGGGGGGGGGGGGGGGGGGGGGGGGGGGGGGGGGGGGGGGGGGGGGGGGGGGGGGGGGGGGGGGGGGGGGGGGGGGGGGGGGGGGGGGGGGGGGGGGGGGGGGGGGGGGGGGGGGGGGGGGGGGGGGGGGGGGGGGGGGGGGGGGGGGGGGGGGGGGGGGGGGGGGGGGGGGGGGGGGGGGGGGGGGGGGGGGGGGGGGGGGGGGGGGGGGGGGGGGGGGGGGGGGGGGGGGGGGGGGGGGGGGGGGGGGGGGGGGGGGGGGGGGGGGGGGGGGGGGGGGGGGGGGGGGGGGGGGGGGGGGGGGGGGGGGGGGGGGGGGGGGGGGGGGGGGGGGGGGGGGGGGGGGGGGGGGGGGGGGGGGGGGGGGGGGGGGGGGGGGGGGGGGGGGGGGGGGGGGGGGGGGGGGGGGGGGGGGGGGGGGGGGGGGGGGGGGGGGGGGGGGGGGGGGGGGGGGGGGGGGGGGGGGGGGGGGGGGGGGGGGGGGGGGGGGGGGGGGGGGGGGGGGGGGGGGGGGGGGGGGGGGGGGGGGGGGGGGGGGGGGGGGGGGGGGGGGGGGGGGGGGGGGGGGGGGGGGGGGGGGGGGGGGGGGGGGGGGGGGGGGGGGGGGGGGGGGGGGGGGGGGGGGGGGGGGGGGGGGGGGGGGGGGGGGGGGGGGGGGGGGGGGGGGGGGGGGGGGGGGGGGGGGGGGGGGGGGGGGGGGGGGGGGGGGGGGGGGGGGGGGGGGGGGGGGGGGGGGGGGGGGGGGGGGGGGGGGGGGGGGGGGGGGGGGGGGGGGGGGGGGGGGGGGGGGGGGGGGGGGGGGGGGGGGGGGGGGGGGGGGGGGGGGGGGGGGGGGGGGGGGGGGGGGGGGGGGGGGGGGGGGGGGGGGGGGGGGGGGGGGGGGGGGGGGGGGGGGGGGGGGGGGGGGGGGGGGGGGGGGGGGGGGGGGGGGGGGGGGGGGGGGGGGGGGGGGGGGGGGGGGGGGGGGGGGGGGGGGGGGGGGGGGGGGGGGGGGGGGGGGGGGGGGGGGGGGGGGGGGGGGGGGGGGGGGGGGGGGGGGGGGGGGGGGGGGGGGGGGGGGGGGGGGGGGGGGGGGGGGGGGGGGGGGGGGGGGGGGGGGGGGGGGGGGGGGGGGGGGGGGGGGGGGGGGGGGGGGGGGGGGGGGGGGGGGGGGGGGGGGGGGGGGGGGGGGGGGGGGGGGGGGGGGGGGGGGGGGGGGGGGGGGGGGGGGGGGGGGGGGGGGGGGGGGGGGGGGGGGGGGGGGGGGGGGGGGGGGGGGGGGGGGGGGGGGGGGGGGGGGGGGGGGGGGGGGGGGGGGGGGGGGGGGGGGGGGGGGGGGGGGGGGGGGGGGGGGGGGGGGGGGGGGGGGGGGGGGGGGGGGGGGGGGGGGGGGGGGGGGGGGGGGGGGGGGGGGGGGGGGGGGGGGGGGGGGGGGGGGGGGGGGGGGGGGGGGGGGGGGGGGGGGGGGGGGGGGGGGGGGGGGGGGGGGGGGGGGGGGGGGGGGGGGGGGGGGGGGGGGGGGGGGGGGGGGGGGGGGGGGGGGGGGGGGGGGGGGGGGGGGGGGGGGGGGGGGGGGGGGGGGGGGGGGGGGGGGGGGGGGGGGGGGGGGGGGGGGGGGGGGGGGGGGGGGGGGGGGGGGGGGGGGGGGGGGGGGGGGGGGGGGGGGGGGGGGGGGGGGGGGGGGGGGGGGGGGGGGGGGGGGGGGGGGGGGGGGGGGGGGGGGGGGGGGGGGGGGGGGGGGGGGGGGGGGGGGGGGGGGGGGGGGGGGGGGGGGGGGGGGGGGGGGGGGGGGGGGGGGGGGGGGGGGGGGGGGGGGGGGGGGGGGGGGGGGGGGGGGGGGGGGGGGGGGGGGGGGGGGGGGGGGGGGGGGGGGGGGGGGGGGGGGGGGGGGGGGGGGGGGGGGGGGGGGGGGGGGGGGGGGGGGGGGGGGGGGGGGGGGGGGGGGGGGGGGGGGGGGGGGGGGGGGGGGGGGGGGGGGGGGGGGGGGGGGGGGGGGGGGGGGGGGGGGGGGGGGGGGGGGGGGGGGGGGGGGGGGGGGGGGGGGGGGGGGGGGGGGGGGGGGGGGGGGGGGGGGGGGGGGGGGGGGGGGGGGGGGGGGGGGGGGGGGGGGGGGGGGGGGGGGGGGGGGGGGGGGGGGGGGGGGGGGGGGGGGGGGGGGGGGGGGGGGGGGGGGGGGGGGGGGGGGGGGGGGGGGGGGGGGGGGGGGGGGGGGGGGGGGGGGGGGGGGGGGGGGGGGGGGGGGGGGGGGGGGGGGGGGGGGGGGGGGGGGGGGGGGGGGGGGGGGGGGGGGGGGGGGGGGGGGGGGGGGGGGGGGGGGGGGGGGGGGGGGGGGGGGGGGGGGGGGGGGGGGGGGGGGGGGGGGGGGGGGGGGGGGGGGGGGGGGGGGGGGGGGGGGGGGGGGGGGGGGGGGGGGGGGGGGGGGGGGGGGGGGGGGGGGGGGGGGGGGGGGGGGGGGGGGGGGGGGGGGGGGGGGGGGGGGGGGGGGGGGGGGGGGGGGGGGGGGGGGGGGGGGGGGGGGGGGGGGGGGGGGGGGGGGGGGGGGGGGGGGGGGGGGGGGGGGGGGGGGGGGGGGGGGGGGGGGGGGGGGGGGGGGGGGGGGGGGGGGGGGGGGGGGGGGGGGGGGGGGGGGGGGGGGGGGGGGGGGGGGGGGGGGGGGGGGGGGGGGGGGGGGGGGGGGGGGGGGGGGGGGGGGGGGGGGGGGGGGGGGGGGGGGGGGGGGGGGGGGGGGGGGGGGGGGGGGGGGGGGGGGGGGGGGGGGGGGGGGGGGGGGGGGGGGGGGGGGGGGGGGGGGGGGGGGGGGGGGGGGGGGGGGGGGGGGGGGGGGGGGGGGGGGGGGGGGGGGGGGGGGGGGGGGGGGGGGGGGGGGGGGGGGGGGGGGGGGGGGGGGGGGGGGGGGGGGGGGGGGGGGGGGGGGGGGGGGGGGGGGGGGGGGGGGGGGGGGGGGGGGGGGGGGGGGGGGGGGGGGGGGGGGGGGGGGGGGGGGGGGGGGGGGGGGGGGGGGGGGGGGGGGGGGGGGGGGGGGGGGGGGGGGGGGGGGGGGGGGGGGGGGGGGGGGGGGGGGGGGGGGGGGGGGGGGGGGGGGGGGGGGGGGGGGGGGGGGGGGGGGGGGGGGGGGGGGGGGGGGGGGGGGGGGGGGGGGGGGGGGGGGGGGGGGGGGGGGGGGGGGGGGGGGGGGGGGGGGGGGGGGGGGGGGGGGGGGGGGGGGGGGGGGGGGGGGGGGGGGGGGGGGGGGGGGGGGGGGGGGGGGGGGGGGGGGGGGGGGGGGGGGGGGGGGGGGGGGGGGGGGGGGGGGGGGGGGGGGGGGGGGGGGGGGGGGGGGGGGGGGGGGGGGGGGGGGGGGGGGGGGGGGGGGGGGGGGGGGGGGGGGGGGGGGGGGGGGGGGGGGGGGGGGGGGGGGGGGGGGGGGGGGGGGGGGGGGGGGGGGGGGGGGGGGGGGGGGGGGGGGGGGGGGGGGGGGGGGGGGGGGGGGGGGGGGGGGGGGGGGGGGGGGGGGGGGGGGGGGGGGGGGGGGGGGGGGGGGGGGGGGGGGGGGGGGGGGGGGGGGGGGGGGGGGGGGGGGGGGGGGGGGGGGGGGGGGGGGGGGGGGGGGGGGGGGGGGGGGGGGGGGGGGGGGGGGGGGGGGGGGGGGGGGGGGGGGGGGGGGGGGGGGGGGGGGGGGGGGGGGGGGGGGGGGGGGGGGGGGGGGGGGGGGGGGGGGGGGGGGGGGGGGGGGGGGGGGGGGGGGGGGGGGGGGGGGGGGGGGGGGGGGGGGGGGGGGGGGGGGGGGGGGGGGGGGGGGGGGGGGGGGGGGGGGGGGGGGGGGGGGGGGGGGGGGGGGGGGGGGGGGGGGGGGGGGGGGGGGGGGGGGGGGGGGGGGGGGGGGGGGGGGGGGGGGGGGGGGGGGGGGGGGGGGGGGGGGGGGGGGGGGGGGGGGGGGGGGGGGGGGGGGGGGGGGGGGGGGGGGGGGGGGGGGGGGGGGGGGGGGGGGGGGGGGGGGGGGGGGGGGGGGGGGGGGGGGGGGGGGGGGGGGGGGGGGGGGGGGGGGGGGGGGGGGGGGGGGGGGGGGGGGGGGGGGGGGGGGGGGGGGGGGGGGGGGGGGGGGGGGGGGGGGGGGGGGGGGGGGGGGGGGGGGGGGGGGGGGGGGGGGGGGGGGGGGGGGGGGGGGGGGGGGGGGGGGGGGGGGGGGGGGGGGGGGGGGGGGGGGGGGGGGGGGGGGGGGGGGGGGGGGGGGGGGGGGGGGGGGGGGGGGGGGGGGGGGGGGGGGGGGGGGGGGGGGGGGGGGGGGGGGGGGGGGGGGGGGGGGGGGGGGGGGGGGGGGGGGGGGGGGGGGGGGGGGGGGGGGGGGGGGGGGGGGGGGGGGGGGGGGGGGGGGGGGGGGGGGGGGGGGGGGGGGGGGGGGGGGGGGGGGGGGGGGGGGGGGGGGGGGGGGGGGGGGGGGGGGGGGGGGGGGGGGGGGGGGGGGGGGGGGGGGGGGGGGGGGGGGGGGGGGGGGGGGGGGGGGGGGGGGGGGGGGGGGGGGGGGGGGGGGGGGGGGGGGGGGGGGGGGGGGGGGGGGGGGGGGGGGGGGGGGGGGGGGGGGGGGGGGGGGGGGGGGGGGGGGGGGGGGGGGGGGGGGGGGGGGGGGGGGGGGGGGGGGGGGGGGGGGGGGGGGGGGGGGGGGGGGGGGGGGGGGGGGGGGGGGGGGGGGGGGGGGGGGGGGGGGGGGGGGGGGGGGGGGGGGGGGGGGGGGGGGGGGGGGGGGGGGGGGGGGGGGGGGGGGGGGGGGGGGGGGGGGGGGGGGGGGGGGGGGGGGGGGGGGGGGGGGGGGGGGGGGGGGGGGGGGGGGGGGGGGGGGGGGGGGGGGGGGGGGGGGGGGGGGGGGGGGGGGGGGGGGGGGGGGGGGGGGGGGGGGGGGGGGGGGGGGGGGGGGGGGGGGGGGGGGGGGGGGGGGGGGGGGGGGGGGGGGGGGGGGGGGGGGGGGGGGGGGGGGGGGGGGGGGGGGGGGGGGGGGGGGGGGGGGGGGGGGGGGGGGGGGGGGGGGGGGGGGGGGGGGGGGGGGGGGGGGGGGGGGGGGGGGGGGGGGGGGGGGGGGGGGGGGGGGGGGGGGGGGGGGGGGGGGGGGGGGGGGGGGGGGGGGGGGGGGGGGGGGGGGGGGGGGGGGGGGGGGGGGGGGGGGGGGGGGGGGGGGGGGGGGGGGGGGGGGGGGGGGGGGGGGGGGGGGGGGGGGGGGGGGGGGGGGGGGGGGGGGGGGGGGGGGGGGGGGGGGGGGGGGGGGGGGGGGGGGGGGGGGGGGGGGGGGGGGGGGGGGGGGGGGGGGGGGGGGGGGGGGGGGGGGGGGGGGGGGGGGGGGGGGGGGGGGGGGGGGGGGGGGGGGGGGGGGGGGGGGGGGGGGGGGGGGGGGGGGGGGGGGGGGGGGGGGGGGGGGGGGGGGGGGGGGGGGGGGGGGGGGGGGGGGGGGGGGGGGGGGGGGGGGGGGGGGGGGGGGGGGGGGGGGGGGGGGGGGGGGGGGGGGGGGGGGGGGGGGGGGGGGGGGGGGGGGGGGGGGGGGGGGGGGGGGGGGGGGGGGGGGGGGGGGGGGGGGGGGGGGGGGGGGGGGGGGGGGGGGGGGGGGGGGGGGGGGGGGGGGGGGGGGGGGGGGGGGGGGGGGGGGGGGGGGGGGGGGGGGGGGGGGGGGGGGGGGGGGGGGGGGGGGGGGGGGGGGGGGGGGGGGGGGGGGGGGGGGGGGGGGGGGGGGGGGGGGGGGGGGGGGGGGGGGGGGGGGGGGGGGGGGGGGGGGGGGGGGGGGGGGGGGGGGGGGGGGGGGGGGGGGGGGGGGGGGGGGGGGGGGGGGGGGGGGGGGGGGGGGGGGGGGGGGGGGGGGGGGGGGGGGGGGGGGGGGGGGGGGGGGGGGGGGGGGGGGGGGGGGGGGGGGGGGGGGGGGGGGGGGGGGGGGGGGGGGGGGGGGGGGGGGGGGGGGGGGGGGGGGGGGGGGGGGGGGGGGGGGGGGGGGGGGGGGGGGGGGGGGGGGGGGGGGGGGGGGGGGGGGGGGGGGGGGGGGGGGGGGGGGGGGGGGGGGGGGGGGGGGGGGGGGGGGGGGGGGGGGGGGGGGGGGGGGGGGGGGGGGGGGGGGGGGGGGGGGGGGGGGGGGGGGGGGGGGGGGGGGGGGGGGGGGGGGGGGGGGGGGGGGGGGGGGGGGGGGGGGGGGGGGGGGGGGGGGGGGGGGGGGGGGGGGGGGGGGGGGGGGGGGGGGGGGGGGGGGGGGGGGGGGGGGGGGGGGGGGGGGGGGGGGGGGGGGGGGGGGGGGGGGGGGGGGGGGGGGGGGGGGGGGGGGGGGGGGGGGGGGGGGGGGGGGGGGGGGGGGGGGGGGGGGGGGGGGGGGGGGGGGGGGGGGGGGGGGGGGGGGGGGGGGGGGGGGGGGGGGGGGGGGGGGGGGGGGGGGGGGGGGGGGGGGGGGGGGGGGGGGGGGGGGGGGGGGGGGGGGGGGGGGGGGGGGGGGGGGGGGGGGGGGGGGGGGGGGGGGGGGGGGGGGGGGGGGGGGGGGGGGGGGGGGGGGGGGGGGGGGGGGGGGGGGGGGGGGGGGGGGGGGGGGGGGGGGGGGGGGGGGGGGGGGGGGGGGGGGGGGGGGGGGGGGGGGGGGGGGGGGGGGGGGGGGGGGGGGGGGGGGGGGGGGGGGGGGGGGGGGGGGGGGGGGGGGGGGGGGGGGGGGGGGGGGGGGGGGGGGGGGGGGGGGGGGGGGGGGGGGGGGGGGGGGGGGGGGGGGGGGGGGGGGGGGGGGGGGGGGGGGGGGGGGGGGGGGGGGGGGGGGGGGGGGGGGGGGGGGGGGGGGGGGGGGGGGGGGGGGGGGGGGGGGGGGGGGGGGGGGGGGGGGGGGGGGGGGGGGGGGGGGGGGGGGGGGGGGGGGGGGGGGGGGGGGGGGGGGGGGGGGGGGGGGGGGGGGGGGGGGGGGGGGGGGGGGGGGGGGGGGGGGGGGGGGGGGGGGGGGGGGGGGGGGGGGGGGGGGGGGGGGGGGGGGGGGGGGGGGGGGGGGGGGGGGGGGGGGGGGGGGGGGGGGGGGGGGGGGGGGGGGGGGGGGGGGGGGGGGGGGGGGGGGGGGGGGGGGGGGGGGGGGGGGGGGGGGGGGGGGGGGGGGGGGGGGGGGGGGGGGGGGGGGGGGGGGGGGGGGGGGGGGGGGGGGGGGGGGGGGGGGGGGGGGGGGGGGGGGGGGGGGGGGGGGGGGGGGGGGGGGGGGGGGGGGGGGGGGGGGGGGGGGGGGGGGGGGGGGGGGGGGGGGGGGGGGGGGGGGGGGGGGGGGGGGGGGGGGGGGGGGGGGGGGGGGGGGGGGGGGGGGGGGGGGGGGGGGGGGGGGGGGGGGGGGGGGGGGGGGGGGGGGGGGGGGGGGGGGGGGGGGGGGGGGGGGGGGGGGGGGGGGGGGGGGGGGGGGGGGGGGGGGGGGGGGGGGGGGGGGGGGGGGGGGGGGGGGGGGGGGGGGGGGGAGAAAGCTACCAGGAAGCCACGAGGTAGGGGGCGCGCCCTCCACCCTCGTGGGGCCCACGTTGCTCCACCGACGTACTCCTTCCTCCTATATATACCTACGTATCCCCAAACTACCAGAAACGGAGCCAAAAACCTAATTCCACCGCCGCAACCTTCTATACCCGTGAGATCCCATCTTGGGGCCTGTTCCGGAGCTCCGCCGGAGGGGGCATCGATCACGGAGGGATTCTACATCAACACCATACCCTCTCCGATGAAGTGTGAGTAGTTTACCTCAGACCTTCGGGTCCATAGTTATTAGCTAGATGGCTTCCTCTCTCTTTTTGGATCTAACTATGGTTTAGAGAAACCTAAGTTGTCGTTTCTTAAAAGTTTGGGGCTGCGATGCTTATGTGAAAAAGTTTCAGGCTGATAAGCTCGAACCCAAAGCGGATAAATGCATCTTCATAGAATACCCAAAACAGTTGGGTATACCTCCTATTTCAGATCTGGAAGCAAAAGCGATTGTTTCTAGAAACGGGTCCTTTCTCGAGGAAAAGTTTCTCTCGAAAGAATTGAGTGGGAGGATGGTGGAGACTTGATGAGGTCATTGAACCGTCACTTCAACTAATGTGTAGCAGGGCACAGGAAGTTGTTCCTGTGGCACCTACACCAATTGAAGTGGAAGCTTATGATAGTGATCATGAAAATTCAGATCAAGTCACTACCAAACCTCATAGGACGACAAGGATGCGTACTACTTCAGAGTGGTACGTAATCCTGTCTTGGAAGTCATGTTGCTAGACAACAATGAACCTACGAGCTATGGAGAAGCGATGGTGGGCCCGGATTCCGACGAATGGCTTGAGGCCATAAAATCCGAGAGGATCCATGTATGAAAACAAAGTATAGACTTTGAAAGAACTACTTGATGGTCGTAAGGCTGTTGGGTACAGATGGATTTTAAAGGGAAGACAGACAATGATGGTAAGTGTCACCATTAAAAAAGGTCGACTTGTCGTTAAGATGTTTTCCGGCAAGTTCAAGGAGTTGACTGCGATGAGACTTTCTCACTCGTAGCCATGCTAAGAGTCTGTTAGAATTATATTAGCAGTTACTGCATTATTTATGAAATCTTGCAGATAGGATGTCAAAACATTGTTTCCTCGACGATTTTCTTGAGGAAAGGTTGTATGTGATACAACCAGCAGGTTTTGTCAATCCTGAAAGATGCTAACAAGTATGCAAAGCTCCAGCAATCCTTCTAAGGGTTGGAGTAAGCATCTCGGAGTTGGAATGAACGCTTTGATGAGATGATCAAAGATTTTGGGTTTATACAAAGTTCATGAGAAACTTGTATTTCCAAAGAAGTGAGTGGGAGCACTATAGAATTTTTGATGAGTATATGTTGTTAACATATTGTTGATCAGAAATGATGTAGAATTTCTGGAAAGCATCCAGGCTTATTTGAAAAGTGTTTTTAATGGAAAACCTGGATTAAGCTACTTGAACATTG
>JAAAWM010008859.1:0-17386 GCA_036873465.1 Thinopyrum obtusiflorum
CTGGCAAAAGTGCTATGGCGGACGGTGCACATAGCCTTTAATATTACTCCTCCAAATTCTGTCAACATGTTATTTGGAACTTGGCTTAACAGGATAGAGGCCGAAACAGCGAGACACATTCGCGTAGGAGTATGTGCTTTATTGTGGGTAGTCTGGAACTGCAGAAATGACTTGGTTTTTAACAGAACAACAAATTTTCATTTTTTGCAGGTTATATTCCGAGCTACTGCATTGATCCGTATGTGGTCGCTACTCACTCCGACGAAGGCCAGGGAGCGTTTGGTTACTAGATCTATCCGGTGAGAGATGGTAGCACGGGATATTTTCAACCGGTTTGGATGGCGGTCATGTAATAGGATAGGCAATTAGTTTCCTTATCTTGTTTATGCCAGCCGGTTGTGGTGCTATGGCTCTATGTGAGCTTTTCTTTACTTTCATTATGACTTTAAGACCTTTGTTGAACCTATTTGCTTCTTAATAAAGTTGGCCGTATGCATCGTTCTGATGCAGAGGCCGGGGAGTCCCCCCTTTTCGAAAAAAAACTCTCTAGGGTGTTGAACAACTTATCTACATGACTCTGCTTCCCGAAAATCACTTGGGTCATGATCCCTTGCTTGTGGGACTGGCTGGTGATGGCGATGACATTGATGATGATGCTGCAGACAACGCCAACACCATGGAGGAAGTAGACGCTGCCGCGACTCCGGAGGACCATGCTATAGAGGAGGAAGAACAAGAGTAGGAGAGTCCACTCCAATTTTGGCGGAGCTTAAGGAGGAACCGAGCAGGGGAGTCTTCTAGCGGGGGGCCGCAGGGATCGCCTGTCGAGCCAGAACCCATAGACCAGAACGCCAACCAGCAAAGGACGGACTCGGTCTCGTCCTCTGAGGCTCGCATTCTGCCTCCTGGGCCAGTTTCTCTCGAGGGACCCAGAATGAAGTCCATGCCCGCTCCCAATGCTGCCAGGCCAACGACCCTAAGGCAGATGAAGAAAGCGGGCTCCAAGGTGCCCAAGTCCAATAGATAAGCTACCGACTGAAACTCCTTTGATTCATATGGCATGAAGTGAAACTTTGCTGAGTTATTTTGTCTTTTGCCCTTGTAGGACACCAAAGAGATTGGCTGGGAAAGGATCCAGCTAGGCCACAAGCGCAGTGGAGTCAAATCCTATCCCACCGCCTCCACCAACTGCGCCGGCACAGGTAGCTCCAACTCTAGCTGCACCTGCGGTGGGGAAGCCACCACACTCCGGCCCTACAATACTGACTCCACCCATGGCGAGGACGTCGCCACAAGCTGCAGCCCTTATGCCAGCTCCAAACGCGCCTCCACCACTAGCGTCCGCAACTCCACCTCGAGCCCCCGAGCCTAAAAAGCCAGGCAATGGGGAGTTAGCCTCGAGGGCTACTCAATCGGAGGAGTCGAGTGTGAGACTCTGCTCCGTTCGCGACGGTATGGGCTATGGGAAGCATGGTGGTAGGACCAGTGTTGGAACCTGCGGGCTCATCATGGTTGCGTGGGGACTCTTTCTTTGATGGTTTCCCTCGCACACCACTGTGACTGTTTGGCCCCCAACAGGAGTATGGGCCCCTTCAGATCACCATAAAGGACCGTGATGATCCCAACATGATCATCATAGAAATTGATGATGTAAAGGAAGCGGCCGAGCTGCAGAAGGTGATGGATTGCATCACTCAGTTCTAGGGCAAAGTGAAGGGCCTGGAACATTCTACCAGCAAGCTCGACGATGAGATGAAGCCGGCATTGGAGGAAAGTTTCTCGTTTTTTGCCTTTGTGGTTGATTGTTCTTTTGTTTTTGCCATGAGTGCACTAACTAGTGCACCCATAGGGTGTAGCCCCCGAGCCTGTGGGCGACTGAATGAGTCGGCTGGAGGTTCATTTTGATAATCTTTTGAAGTTTTTTCCTTTGATACTGTGGGAACAAATAGTGCACCCAGTGGATGTAGCCCCCAAGTATCTGGCTGACTGATTGAGTCAAGCAGAGGCTCATAGGACTGTTTTGTAGGTTTTGCCTGAATTTTCACAACTTATGCTTTTCTCTAGCCGAGTCTTGCATGTCACTCCAGCGATAAGTCAGATTTTATTGGGTGGAAGCTCTGCATCATGGACTGGAAAGAAAAGAAGAAGTAGACCATGGCGGACTAGCTCGATGCTGCCCGATCTACGCTGGCCAAGGAGCAGAAGGAGGTGCACTCCTTGAAGGAAAGGCTCACAGATGAGTCCATCCAAGTTAACGGTAGGACTTGACCTGCCTTCTGAAATCTATTTCTGACTCTACCATTCTGCTGACTGAATTTGTACTTGTAGCTGCTGAGGAGACTTTCGCCCGCCTCAGGGACCAGTTTGAGTCTGCCCTTGCTATGACTAAAGAGGAGGAGATGCTAATAGCACAACAGGGGGAACTTGAGCAACGACTGAGGAACTGTCGCAAGCTTGAGTTAGAGGTCAAGGTGTTGGAGAACAAAGTTGAAGAACTTCACGCCCTGAAGGTGGCCAACAAACAACTAGGCCATCGAGTCGATGAGCTACGGGCTGAGGTTCGGTCCCTGACTGATGAGAGGACAACCCACCAGGTCATCGCTGTGAGCACGAAGGAGAACACCAAGAGGCTGTATGCGGACAACAAGGAGCTCATGAGAAGCTTCAATCAGCCGAGAAGGCTATCCATGGTATTTCTTTTACTCTTCCCTTTGTTTTTTCCTGCCCTTTGTCTTGGCTATTTTGATTTGAATCAATTTTGTTGATAGCCTTGGATGCCAAAGTGAGGAAGGCCTCCTCGTCCTTCAAGATGCTGAACACGGCTGCCCACGCAACGGCCGACTCCTTCTGGACTCTGGCGACCATGACGGACCTTGTTGTCTCCACGCTGGACCGCCTGCGCCACCTTCCCAGGCTGGTGGAGAACTTCAAGGCTGAGGCTCACAGGATGTGTGGAGCCCTCTGGCCTGGGGAGCATGTCTAGGACAGCGTCTCTGCCCTCGCCAGCTGACTCTACAAAGGGCGAGAGGAGTTGGAGAGGTGAAAGTGATCTGCTGCTGACGAAGGTGCTAGGATGGTGTTGGCGATGCAGAAGCATCATTATCCCAATGCTGATCTGGAAGACATCTCCTTGGGTACTGCCAAGCACTCCAATGAGGACTCGGATGCGGATCTTGAGCCCCCTGCAGAAGGAAGCAGAGCCATGTGCCTTTTGTGCTATGCATAATTATTTAACTGGTTGAGTTAAATTTTAGATCTTTACCTTTGCATGAAATCTTTTCATGTGCATGTTAGTTTTCCACGTTTGCTCTTGCCAACAAGTCATAACCCAGAGGCATAGACTGAAAGCTGGGGACGAAGAGTGGGCTTCAAGTGTGTCATACACATTACTTAGATAATCACAGAAAGACAAGGTAAGAAACACAGCCAGGTGCGTCGGGATGCAGCGCACCTAGTCATGGATGCTGCGCTCGGGTAGACTGGTGAGCCAGGCCCTCAAGGAGTCGGCTATGATTAGGGGAAGGTTGTGGACAACCACAAACTCATCGTCACCTCCAATCAAGCATGCCTGATGGTGTTACGGCTCAGGGGTGCCTCACCTTGTTGATAGTTGGTCCAAGTAGGCTGGCCCAAGTACCCCTCGGTCAGTTTGGGCCCTGGGCTATCATGCCAGCCTAGGGCTCTGTAGATGGGAGATTCTGGAAGCCTTGCCATTCAAGACAAGGCTGCCGGATCCATGGAGGACTCTCCGCCACCGACGTAGCCGACTAGGGCCATGTAACCCTAGGGGGGCCGGTATCCTATATAACCCAGGGCCAAGCTAGTCGATGGAGACATTACCTCATATTACAATGAGATCAATCCCTCGATTGTACATTGGAATTTGTACACCCCATCACAATATGACCCGACTAGGAGTAGGGTATTACCTCTATCGTGAGGGCCCGAACCTGCGTAAATCCGGTCTCCTGTTTCCCCTCTGATCTATTCGCCTAGCCAGTATACCCTATTGAGGGATCTGCCAAATTCTAGTCTGACAGTGGCGGCTCAGGCAGGTCCTGCGTGGTGAACTCAGAGATCAGATTGGATCGCCAGTTAACGCCGACATGATCTACACGCTGTGTCAAATCTTCATCTTCGGCGCCATGTGCTTTGTCGCCAACTTAACCGGCCACCTTGGGCAAGACGAGACCTATGCTTCAGGTTGTATCATTCACTTCAGCAATCTAGAGTATGTCACGGATTAATGCATAGAGCTTGTCCTCCAAGGCCTGGTGTCATGCCGGGCCCAGGAGCGGTTGGCCGAATTTTTGACCCACCCAGCACCCACTTCATCGCCAACATCGAAGACCTCACCGCCATGCTTGAGGGGATCGAGGAGCTAGAAGACCTCGATGAGGAGATGGGCGACTTAGCCGATAGTCACCCACCAGCTACAGCACCACTTCACCCATGGCAGGCGACCTCGGTCCAGGCCTGCTACATGGTGGACATGCCAAATCCGAGTCTAGAGGGAAGCGGAGAGGTTGAGAAAATCGATGATGATGATGACATTGAAGCAATCATCGAGCCGATCCTAGACAACGAGGCACAAGAGGCAGTCTGGGTGAAAGTCCTTGCAACACTCAACAAGGTTACCAAGGAAAAGAGACACCTAGAGATGAGGGCAGCCGAGCTGCAGGAGGCCAAGGAGCTATACCGGTCTCGCCAGCAAAGTCAAAAGACCATGCATGCAACAGAAATAGCTGCCCTAGCCCTCCGAAGCAGAAGGATGAGTCAAGCACTTGAGAACACTGCATATCCAGGCCCAAAGTCCTATCGCATGCTGGCAAAAAATATGCAGGCAGGGGGCCTCATTCTTGTGAGGTTCCCTAACGGGCATCCAGACAAGGAAAGATTCGAGCTAGGGATGGAGCATCCAAAAATGGCAGTGGTCATGCAAGATTATTATGCCCTTTCCAGGAGTCACGCCAGGACATCCGGCGATGTGGTCAGCATGGCTTCCTGGTGGAGCCACAAGTCAGGCAGCCGCCATCCGGAGCCCCACATGCCAAGAACACAAGGAGCGACTCTGTCGGCGCAATGAGAACCAGGGTACCATGGGCCAGTGGACCTAGGCCTTGACAGTGGCACCCGACAAGCAACACAACGTTAGCCCGCTCTGGGAAGAGTTACCCGACAAGAAGGAGGATGCCGCGATGACACCGCGGCGACTAATTGGTTGGCGGAGCTCCAGCCTCTGTCAATCACTTCCCGGGGAAGCGTTCAAGAAGCGGTTCCTTCCCCCCGAAGGAACCAAAGAATCTACCCGTCAGAGGCATTAAATGCACACTACCACTCTACAGCGATTGGCATCCGCTGCCAGGATGGGACACGTCACGTCCACCTTTTGACCAAGCACGCAGGTATGGTGCTACCTACCATGTGCTCAGCCACAGGCGTGAGCAGTTCCACCTGCCCAGCATGGGATTGGAGGCCATCCCCCATCGCTTTGGCGTGGCACAGACAATGGTGTCACCTGCTCCATGAAGGGGAGCCTACCACGTGCGTCTCCATCTGGCGAGGCGCCCCCTCCTGTACTAGCCATGTGGCAACCCCCCGCTGTGATAAGGGGAGGACCAGAGCCACTATAAAGGGGGGACGACAACTACCTAGAGGATGGGATCCCATGAGCACTCAATCATATACGTTGTAACTAGTGTACTGTTCATATCCTACATTGCAATACCAAAAACAGTAGGAGTAGGGTGTTACACCTCCACGGTGGCCCAAACCTGGGTAGCTCTGGCGTCCTGAGTATTGTGTAGTGCCCTTGCCAGCCTACGATGCCCTAGGAAACATAGCATGTTCTGTTCCTGGCCGAACTCAAAAAGTGGTGTTCGCACACCATAATGTCTGGTTCCTAGACATTGACATTTGGCACGCCAGGTAGGGGAGTGAGGTGTTTTGTTTCCTTGGTCCGCGTCACCTTCATCGTCCGGCATCTTCGTGTCCTGTGGTGACCATGTCCATGGCTTCCAATGCATCATTGAATACGCCGACTAGCCAGGACACGCACTCCGAGTGGCACCATCTTCTCCAAGCCCAACAAGAGCCTTCGCCTCCGCCGCCCCGTCCCTCGTGAACTAGGGATCATTCCTTCCATCATCATCACGATGGAGATCTGGGAGGCGGTAATGGCTGTGGTGGGACTAACAACGAGCCAACACCAGGGCCCACGGCGGTGGCCTGCATGGAGCTCAGAGCTCCCCCCATCGCGGCAGAGTGACTCACATCACGGCACGGCCATCGGTCGATCGTAGGGCGGATACGCTCACTCCAGCCGTAGCCCTCCTGGTGGCACATGAGCTTCTACGGTACCTACCTCTAGAGGCCGAGCGCATCCCCTGGCTCAAGCGGATAGCACCATTTGTCAACGTCGCCGACCGAGCGCCAGTGCATTCCCTCGCTCCCTCGCTGCGGACCTCGGGCGCTCACACCAGGTGGTACCTTGACAACCTCCATCATACCAATGGGATGATGAGCCCAGCAGCACCACGAGCGCCACGTGCGCATAGAGGAAGCGTGCCATTCGGTGATAGCTTCCTCCCCTTACCATGGTGACGATCACCGCCAGATCACTCCCACCAGATGAAAAACGCCCACGTCTCCATCGAGCGCCGACGAGAGCCATAGAACAATTTTGTCAGGGAAGTAGCAGAGGCAAGGCGTACCGCCCAAGCCGTTCCCGGCCACGGCATCTCCGCCTTTGGCGCAGGTTGCCAAGCGTTCACACCTGAGCTGCGCCAGGTTATGTGGCCTCCAAGGTTCAAGCCAGAGCTGCCACCTCGCTACGACGGCATCACCAACCCCATAGAGTTCCTACAGCTCTACACCATGGGGATCCAGGTTGCCAGCGGTGGTGCCGATGTGATGGTCAACTGGTTTTTGATGGTTCTAAAGGACTCCGCCCAATCATGGCTGATGAATCTCCCGGAGAGCTCCTTTAGGTCCTGGGATGAGCTATGCGATCAATTCATCGCCAACATTAGGGGAACTTTTGACTCCCCTACATGATCACTCACCTCCATGCCATGCGTCAGAAAGAAGGCGAGATGCTGCGCAAGTACATCCAGTGCTTCAGTCAGGTGCGCAACAAGATTCTGCACATCAATGATGCTGAGGTCGTTGTTGCTTTTCGTAACGGAGTGCATGACCCCCGGATGCGCGAGAAGATGGGAATCCACGATGTACACTCTGCCGTTCAGTTGTTCAAGCTGGCCGACAAGTGCGCAAGGGTTGCTGAAACCCGAGAGCGGCCAGCCCGTATGAACGACCATGAGGCCGAGTCTTCCCATGGAAGAAAAACCAGAAGCGCAAGCCTCATGCTGTCCTCGCGGCGGAGCCTGAGGAGAAGGTACAGAGACAGAGGGGGAAGATACCCCCGACAAGTGGGATGACAGGCCGTACTGTGCTTTCCACTACTCCCACACCCATGAAACTACTGATTGTTGTCAGGTCAAGAAGCTAGGAGAAGAGCACCAGAAGGAGTGGCGTGAGAAGCGGTGCGGTGAAGAGAAGCATGAAGGCAACAGAGGTGGCGGATGCACATGCAAGCATGGAGGACGTGTTGGCAAGCTCGACTACCCCCCTCGGGGCCGTGATAACCAAGACGATGACAACACGGATGATAACCTTGACTCTGAAAAGGAGGAGAGCGCAGGAGCCTTCCAAGAGCCCAAGGGAGTGGCTTGTATCACGGCGGGGCCTAGACCCCCCACTCGAATCGCCACTTCAAGCAGCTCACACGGGAAGTTAACACGGCTCTTCCCGGGGTCGGTGCTCCAAAACCACTAAAATGGGCAGGAGTCCCAATTACCATTGGTGTTGCGGATCATCCGATCAGCGCGAAGGGAGTAGGCCTTGTCCCGCTGGTGGTCTCGCCCACCATCCACAACCTCAAGGTCACCAAAACGCTCATCGATGGCAGGGCGAGACTCAACGTTCTCTTCCTCAAGACCTTTGAGAAGATGCAAATCCCTTTTGATCGTCTGATGCCGTTGAAGCCGTTCTCGGGTGTGACACCAGGAAGCACCACATCCCTGGGGCAGGTGTCCCTTCCCGTCACATTCAGAACCCCCCAAGAACTATCGGATGGAGAACATTATCTTTGATGTGGCCCACATCGGCCTGCCCTACAACGCCATCCTCGGCTACCCGGCCCTGGCGAAGTTTATGGTAGTGACTAACCATGCCTATAACACGATCAAGATGCCGGGCCCCGGTGGAGCAATTACCATCCGGGCAGACCAGAAGGACTCAGTTCGGTGCATCGAGCACATCTACAAGGTGGTGGCGGCTGCCCCGGATGACCAAGATGCGCCCAACACTTCCTTGGCTCCTCCTCCGCGGAGGCAGAAGCTGATCACCGAAGAGAAGGCGTCAAGCAAAAAGGTGTCACTCAATGATGGCAATGGTTCCTCCATCACTATTGGTAGAGGCCTCTCTGCTAAATAGGAAAGCATGCTCATTGCCTTCCTATGGGGAAACTCTGACATGTTCGCATGGGCACCGTTAGATATGCCCAGCATCCTTAGGGAGGTGATCGAGCACCACTTGGTGGTGTGCCCTGGTGCTCACCCTATCAAGCAGAAGATACGCTGGCAAGCACTAGAGAAACAAGAGTTCATCATTTGAGAAATCGAGAAGCTCAAGGAGGCTAATTTCATCAGAGAGGTGGTCCATTTGGAATGGGTTGCCAATCCTGTTGTCATGCCAAAGGCTAGCGGCAGCCTACGGCTCTATGTGGACTTCATGGATCTCAATAAGGTCTGCCCAAAGGATCCTTATCCCTTACTAAAATCGATCAGATCATTGATCCAATGGCAGGACGCAACCTACTTTGTTTCCTTGATGCCTTCTCGGGTTATCACCAGATCAAGATGGCGAGGGAGGACGAGGAGAAGGCCGCGTTCATCACATCATACGGGGTATACTGCTTTGTGTGCATGCCGTTTGGGTTAAAGAGCACAGGGGCCACTTTCTAGATGCTCATGCGCATTGCCCTCTGCACTCAGATGGGCAGGAATGCAGAGGCCCATGTTGACAATATCGTCATGAAGATTCGCAACAAGGACACACTGATCGCGAATTTGAAAGAAACTTTTGCCAACTTGCACAAGGCCAGCATCAAGCTCAACCCCAACAAGTGTGTCTTTGGGGTGTGGTACTTGTAGCTTGCATTGGTTTTATCACCGAAGAGGAAGGGATGATGCAGCACAGCAGAGGTAAGTATTTCCCTCAGTTATGAAACCAAGGTTATCAATCCAGTAGGAGAACAAAGCAACACTATGTAAACAGTACCTGCACACAAACAACAAATCCTTACACCCAACGCGAACGAGGGGTTGTCAGTCCCTCGACGGTCAATTGCAAGATTAAATTGTATATGATAGATAGATAGATTGAAACAAAAATACAAAATAAAATAAATAAATGAAAATTCCAGAAATATTTTTAGGGTTTTAGTAATATGTTTTTGATAGACCCAGGGGCCATAGTTTTCAATAGAGGCTTCTCTCAAGAAAATAGCATACGATGGGTAGACAAATTGCTGTTGGGCAATTGATAGAAAAGCAAACAATCATGATGATATCCAAGGCAATGATCATGTATATAGGCATCATGTGCAAGATTAGTAGACCGACTCCTGCCTGCATCTACTACCATTACTCCACACGTCGACCGCTATCCAGCATGCACCTAGTGTATTAAGTCCATAAAGGAACGGAGTAATGCCTTAAGAACGTTGACATGATGTAGATAAGACAAACTCATGAATTAATAATCCCAATTAATAGATCCCATATTTTTATCCTTAGTAGCAATGATACATAAGTGTCATGTCCCTTTCTGTCACTGGGATTGAGCACCGCAAGATCGAACCCACTACAAAGCACCTCTTCCCATGGCAAGATAAATCAATCCAGTCGGCCAAACCAAATCAATAGATCGGAGAAGAAATACGAGGCTATAATAATCATGCATAAAAGAGATTAGAAAAGACTCAAATAATATTCATGGATAATCTGATCATAAACTCACAATTCATCGGATCCCAACAAACACACCGCAAAAAGTCATTACATCAGATAGAACTCCAAGAACATCGAGGAGAACATTGTATTGAAGATCAAAAAGAGAGTAGAAACCATCTAGCTACTAACTATGGACCCGTAGGTCTGTGGTAAACTACTCACGCATCATCGGAAGGGCAGCAAGGTTGATGTAGAGCCCCTCCATGATCGATTCCCCCTCCGACAGATTACCGAAGAAGGACCCCAGATGGGATCTCTCTAGAACAGAAGCTTGCGGCGGTGGAAAAAGTATTTTGTGGACTCTCCTGAGGGTTTCTGATTTTTTCTGAATTTATAGTGGAGGAATTAGGTCAAACGGAGCTTGGTGGGCCATACGAGGCACCAGGGCGCGCCTACCCCCACCCAGGCATGCCCTGGTGGCTCGTGGGCCCCACCAGGGTCTTCTGGCATCCTCTCGAAGGTTTTAGTGTTTATCTTGTCCAATAAAAAATCTCCAAAAAGTTTCGTGGCATTTGGACTTCGTTTGGTATTGATTTTCTGTAAAACAAAAACAGGGCAGAAAACAGCAACTGGCATTGGGCACTGAGTTAATAGGTTAGTCTCCAAAAATGATATGTAATTGATGTAAATGATCATAAAAACATCCAAGATTGATAATATAACAACATGTAACAATCGAAAATTATAGATACGTTGGAGACGTATCAGCATCCCCAAGCTTAATTCCTGCTCGTCATCGAGTAGGTAAATGATAAAAATAGAATTTTTGATGTGGAATGCTACCTACCATAGTCATCATATATTCTTTTCTTTTGTAGCATGGATATTGGACTTGAATGATTCAAAGCAATAGTCTATAATTTAACATGAAAATATAAATACTCAAGCATGCTAACAAGCAACCATGTCTTTCGAAATATCAACGCTAAAGAAAGTTATCCCCAGCCCATTATGCTCAATCATTGATCCATTCATGAAACACACTCGAATATTAGCTACATCCAATGCACAAGTATGACAATAGTGCTCTCTAGTTGGTGCTTTTGTAAGAGAAGATGGAGACTCAAATAAAAATAAAAATTGCATAAAAGTAAATAGACAGGCCCTTCGCAGAGGGAAGCAGAGATTTGTCAAATGTGCCAGAGCTCAAAGCTTAAATAGAGAGATAAAAATATTTTGAGAGGCATGCTTTTCCTGTCAATGAAAACGACCGAGAATTCCCATTATTTTCCATGCTAGACACATCATAGGCGGTTCCCAAACAAAAAGTAAAGTTTATTTGCTTTCCACCAATTCTTTCACAATCCATGGCTAGCCGTATCCACGGGTGCCCTCCATACCATCACTTTCCAAGGAATTTTGTTGTTATTAATTTGATTTCATTGCGGGACTAGGCATCCCTATTACCAACCATTCTCTCATGTAATGACAAGTGAATAAACACTCATCATGAGAATAACACACCTAGCATGGAAAATAATGGCCACCCCTTGCTGCTTCATGAGCGGTACGAGCACACAAAACAGAAAAATAATTTTGAAAATTTAGAGTTGGCACACGCAAATTTACTTGGAACGGCATTGAAATACCGCATATAGGTAGATATAGTGGACTCATATGGCAAAACTGGGTTTAAGGATTTTGGATGCACAAGCAGTATTTCCGCTTAGTACAAATGAAGGCTAGCAAATAGATTGAGAAGCGACCAACCAAAAAGAGAAAATGGTCATAAACATGCATTGAACATAACTAACACTGAATAATGCACCATAAGTAGGATATAATTTCTTTGCATAACTATTG
The DNA here is from genome assembly GCA_036873465.1 of Thinopyrum obtusiflorum. Taxonomy (NCBI): domain Eukaryota; kingdom Viridiplantae; phylum Streptophyta; class Magnoliopsida; order Poales; family Poaceae; genus Thinopyrum; species Thinopyrum obtusiflorum. The sequence continues at coordinate 11,880 of JAAAWM010008859.1, forward strand.
ACTTAACGTGCATGCATAGGGAATCACAAACCTTAACACAAATATTCTTACTAAACCACAATTACTCACCAACATGGCCCACATATTATCACTTCCATATCGCAAAACTATTGCAAGGAATCACACTTATCATATCCAATGATCTATATGAAAGTTTTTATTATATCCCTCTTGAATATTCATCACTTTGGGACCAATTTCATATCTCATGCAAATTACCATTACTATTATCAACTCTCAAAAAGATTTATGTGAAGCATGAGAGTGCAAATATTTCTTCAAAATTCCAATCATAGCAATTCTCAAAATAATATAAGTGAAGCATGAGAATTAATTTGTCCAAAATTTCAATCTTATCAACTCTCAAAATAATATAAGTGAAGCATGAGAGTTTATTTCTTTAAAATATAGCCACCACCGTGCTAAAAAAGATTTAAGTGAAGCACTAGAGCAACTACCTAGCTCAAAAAATTTAAGTGAAGCACATAGAGTATTCTAACAAATCAAGATGATCGTGTGGCTCTCTCAAAATAGGTGTGTCCAGTAGGGATGAGTGTGACAAACTAAAAAGAAAACAAAGCAAAGACTCATATAATACAAGACGCTCCAAGTAAAACACATATCATGAGATGAATAAAAATATAGCTCCAAGTAAAATTACCGATGGTCGTTAGAAAAAAGAGGGGATGCCTTCCGGGGCATCCCCAAGCTTAGACGCTTGAGTCTTCCTTGAATATTACCTTGGGGTGCCTCGGGCATCCCCAAGCTTAGTCTTTTACTACTTCTTATTCCTTCATCCATCGTGATCTCACCCAAAACTTGAAAATTTCAATCACACAAAACTTAACAAAACCTTCGTGAGATCCGTTAGTATAACAAAACAAATCACTACTTTAGGTACTGTTGCAAACCCATTCATATTTTATTTTTGCATTATACCTACTGTACTCTAACTTCACCATGGCTTATACCCCCCCGATACAATACATAGATTCATCAAAACAAGCAAGACAATGCATCAAAAACAGAATCTGTCAAAAACAGAATAGTCTATAGCAAACTGAATTATGGTCATACTTCTGTAACTCCAAAAATTCTAAAAAATCAGGACAACGTGGGAAATTTGTATATCAATACTGTGTAAAAAAATTAGAAGGTTCTAACACACCAGCAAAAATTAGAAATTCCAGCACTAGATGCAAAAGTTTCTGTTTTCCAACAGCATCTATTATACTATCTTCCAAATCATCACAAAGGCATTAATTGGCACAAACACTAATTAAAACATAAAAAACATAATCATACCAGTAGCATAATTGTGTGCACACACCAAATCAGAAGTAAAAATTTATTTTATTCATTGGGTTGCCTCCCAATAAGCGCTATTATTTTATGCCCCTAGCTAGGCATAATGCATAATTTCAAGTATTATCATCCTTCAAGTTGATTCCATAAGTGCCCCTCATAATTAATTCATATGGTGCTTTAATTCTTTTTCTAGGGAAGTTTTCCATCCCTTTCTTTAGTGGAAATTGAAATTTTATATTCCCTTCTTTCATATCAATAACGGCACCTATAGTTCATATGAACGGTCTACCAAGTATTATGGGGCTAGAAGAATTGCATTCAATGTCAAGAACAATAAAATCAACGGGCACATGGTACCTATTTGCAAGAATAAGAACATCATTAATTCTTCCCAAAGGCTTTTTAACAGTAGAATCCGCAAGATGCAAATTAAGAGAACACTCATCTATATTGGTGAAACCTAGCACATCACATAAAGATTTTGGAATTATGGAAACGCTAGCACACAAATCACATAAAGCATTGCACTCATAATTTTTAATTTGAACTTTAATGGTGGGTTCCCATTCATCATATAATTTTCTTGGAATTGAAACTTCTAATTCTAGCTTTTCTTCTAACGCTTTCATCATGGCTTCTACGATGTGTTTAGTAAAAGCTTTGTTTTCCTCATATGCATTGGGTGAATTTACCATGGATTGTAACAAAGAAATACACTCAATCAAGGAACAATTATCATAATTAAAATCTTTGTAATCCAAAAGAGTATGCACATCGCTTGCTAAAGTTTTTACCTTTCCAAACCCACTTTTAGCAATTTTTTCATTAGGATTTTCACCCTCCAAATTATGGGGACGCCCTTTAGCTAAAGTTGACTCTTCTTCAGTCCCCTTTTCATCAAGTTTTATATTCCTAAACAAAGAATCAATAGATGAAACACGAATCATTTTAATATCCTCATCATTACTACGATAAAAACCAGGGGGAATCGCTTTTTCTAAAAATTCTCGTTTAGCTTTTAGCATGGCAGTTCTTTTCTTACTCTCATCCATAGAGACATAAAAAGCTTTAATTGATTCACTAATATCAATTTTGGGTGGCAAAATTTTGATCTTAAGATTTTCCACATCATGAGTAATTCTATCAATGCTCCGAGACATATCATCAAGCTTACTCAATTTTTCTTCTACCGTAGTGTTGAAAACTTTTTGAGCACTTATAAATTCTTTGATATTACTTTCAAGATCGAAGGATATCCTATTATTATTATAAGAATTACCAGAAGGATTGCCATAATTATTAGAGGAATTTCCAGGAAACGGCCTAGCGCTGAAATTACCTCTATAAGCATTGTTATTAAAATTGCTTCGCGAGACAAAATTCACATCTATGGGATCATTATTTTGCTCAATCAAAGTGGATAAAGGCACATCATTAGGATCAATAGGAGAATTTTTACTAGCAACCAATTTCATAAGCGCATCAACTTTATCACTCAAAGTATTGATCTCTTCAACAGAATTCACTTTTTTACTAGTAGGAGCTCTTTCAGTATGCCATTGTGAATAATTTGCCATAATATTATTTAGCAATTTAGTAGCTTCTCCCAAAGTAATCTCCATAAAAGTACCACCCGCGGCGAAATCTAAAAGATTTCTAGAAACAAAATTCAATCCCGCATAATTTTTTTGTATGATCACCCATAAATTTAAGCCATGAGTAGGACAATTTCTTATCATTAATTTTATCCTCTCCCAAGATTGGGCAACATGTTCATGATCAAGTTGCTTGAAATTCATAATCTGATTTCTAAGGGAAATAATTTTTGCGGGCGGAAAATATTTAGTAATAAAAGCATCTTTACACCTATCCCATGAATCGATACTATTTCGTGGCAAAGATGAAAACCAGATTTTTGCATGATCTCGTAGTGAGAACAGAAATAATTTTAATTTCACAATATCATTATCCATATCTTTTTTCTTTTGAATATCACACAATTCTACGAAAGTGTTTAAATGGGATGCATCATCTTCATTAGGACTACCGAAAAATTAATCTTTCATGACAAGATTTAGCAAAGCGGCATTAATATCACAATTCTCCGCACTAGCGGCGGGAGGAGCAATCGAAGTACTAATAAAATCATTATTATTAGTATTGGAAAAATCACACAATTTTGTATTTTCTTGAGACGTCGTGACTACGCAAACAAGATAGCCAGCAAACAAAGAAGCTAACAAGAAAAAGGCAAACGAAAAATATTTTTGTATAAGAAAAAGTATTTTGTGGACTCTCCTGAGGGTTTCTGATTTTTTCTGAATTTATAGTGGAGGAATTAGGTCAAACGGAGCTTGGTGGGCCATACGAGGCACCAGGGCGCGCCTACCCCCCCAGGCGTGCCCTGGTGGCTCGTGGGCCCCACCAGGGTCTTCTGAGGGTTTCTGATTTTTCCTGAATTTATAGTGGAGGAATTAGGTCAAATGAAGCTAGCACTACTGGAATCAGGGTCTTTGCCATCTGCCAGCTCTTTGCCGTCTGCCAGCTGATGGCAAAGAGGACGTTTGCCGTCTATCTTGTCAAAGCAGACGGCAAAGAACCAGCTGATGGCAAAGAGGGTCTTTGCCATCTGCCACTTCTTTGCCGTCTGCTGACAGACATCAAACAGTTCTTTGCCGTCTGCTAGCAGACGGCAAAGACCAGAGTGGGCCCCATGGGGTACTGCACTGGCTAGGTCACACGAGCCACTTCTTTGCCGTCTGCTGGCAGACGGCAAAGATTTCTTTGCCATCTGTTAGCAGACGGCGAAGACGTAAGGGGGGCCCACAGTGTCACGGTGGGGGTGTGCTAACGGTCTCTCTCTTTGCCGTCTGCTGGCAGACGGCAAAGAATTCTTTGCCATCTGCCAGCAGACGGCAAAGAAAAAAATTAAAAAAAAAGGAAAAAAAAGCAGATGGCGGGGGGCTTAATTTTCGCCCCCCCGCCCCGCGCCTATCTCTCTCCCGAGCCTCTCTCTCTCACATCTCTCTCTCCCTCTCTCCCCGCAGCCCGCGGCCGGCCCCTCCTCCCCGCAGCCCGCCGCCGCCCCCTCCTCCCCGCCGCGCCCGCCCCCGGCCCCGGTCGGCCGTCCCCACCTCCACCTCTCGTGGGGGGGGGGGGGGGGGGGGGGGGGGGGGGGGGGGGGGGGGGGGGGGGGGGGGGGGGGGGGGGGGGGGGGGGGGGGGGGGGGGGGGGGGGGGGGGGGGGGGGGGGGGGGGGGGGGGGGGGGGGGGGGGGGGGGGGGGGGGGGGGGGGGGGGGGGGGGGGGGGGGGGGGGGGGGGGGGGGGGGGGGGGGGGGGGGGGGGGGGGGGGGGGGGGGGGGGGGGGGGGGGGGGGGGGGGGGGGGGGGGGGGGGGGGGGGGGGGGGGGGGGGGGGGGGGGGGGGGGGGGGGGGGGGGGGGGGGGGGGGGGGGGGGGGGGGGGGGGGGGGGGGGGGGGGGGGGGGGGGGGGGGGGGGGGGGGGGGGGGGGGGGGGGGGGGGGGGGGGGGGGGGGGGGGGGGGGGGGGGGGGGGGGGGGGGGGGGGGGGGGGGGGGGGGGGGGCCCGCCTAGGCCCCAGCTCTGGCCGTCTCCTCTGGTGAGCTCTCCTCTCCTCTCTGTCTTCTCTGGTGGATGGAAGAATGGATGGATGCACTGGTGAATGGATGTGCTTGTCTCTATAGAATTTCTCATGCCGTTCAATGTCTGTACATAGAAACACATAGATGTGTGGACAAGTGAATGGATCGATAGATGGATGTATTTTTCTGTACAAAGAACAATCGATCAATAGATGGATGTATTTCTCTGTACATTGTACATTGCTCTGGTAGGAGTAGTTGATTTAGGTAGATGATTTGCTAAAAAATATTTTTGACCCTGCTATGTGCTAATCGATAAACATTGTAAATGGAGAAAGTTCAATGAACACCCAGTTTCTGTTGTATGTGATGTGATGACCTAATTGTTTTTTCACTCGGTGGAATTTACAGAATTTGTGGTGTTGCGTATCCGTGGAGTGATTATTGACATCGGAGCTGTTGGTCCTCGATCGTCCCCCTACTGATCGACTACATCCTCTACATCCGAGGGTGAGCTACATCATGATGCTCTTTTTTATGTCACTAGATTTAATTATCACGTCAAGTCGCGTAACCTAGGCGTCTCCCGTCCGAAAGGGT
>JAAAWM010008860.1:0-17386 GCA_036873465.1 Thinopyrum obtusiflorum
GCATATGTTTTCAAAAGAAAATATAAAAATATGAAGATTAATTCAAAAAATAGTGAGACTTCGAATCTACACTATGGAAAGTGAATATGTGTTAATAAAAAAACATTTGGCTCATTTAGAGTAGGTTCAAAAAAACTTGATTACAAATGGGCTGTTTACCCTAGCCTGGGAGCTCATTTGGAGCACATTTTCTCAAATTCAAATTTATTTGACCTCCTTTAAATCACTTCAAATTTTGCACACATGATCTCCTACACAAACATAGATAGTTTGCCAAGGTTTTACTTGTTTTTGCATTTTCTTGAATTTGTACTGTCCAGGTTTGCCAAGGTTTAGATGATCTCATTTGGAGCATGCATTTGATTTCCTACACAACATGTGTGATCATTGCAGCACCTAAGATCATAGTCCGTTTGGGTCGGTGCGGGCAAAAGTGGTGGCCCAACGCGCCGACCCAAACCCAAATCACGTCTGCTTCGCGTCCGCGCCGACGCATTTGCGGCCCAAATTTGCGCCCCAAATGCGTCGGCGCGGACGTCGAATGGACGCCACGCGCGCCTTCTCGCTGTCCGCCGTGTCCCCACCTGGCAGCCGCCCACTCGCGGTGAGCTTAAATTATGACCACGGGCTCACGCGTCAGCGACGGCGGTCGCCCTTTTTTAAGCCGTCCTCATCCAAACTCGCCGTCCCCATCTAGGCAAACCCTAGCAAAAACCCTAGCCAACCCTAGCCAAATGGGGCTCTTCTCTGGCGCCGGCAGCAGCAAGTCCAAGGGCAAGGCCCCCGCCGTCCCTTTCCCCTCTGAGTTCGTACCGCCTCCGCCGGCGCCGGCTCGCCGGCAGAGGGTGCGAGTGAGCGTGCCAGTGCACCAGGCGGAGTGGCACTGGCAGCACCGCATCCCTCTGCCGTACCCCGACGTCACCCTGCCGCACGACTGGCATCTGGATCCAGAGAGGATCCCAGTGCCGGCGGCGCCGCGGTCGACTAGAGCGCACGCGGAGGAGGTGCGGCGCCGGCGGGCAATGCTGACACCGAAGCAGCGCCGCGACGCCACCTACGCCACCGACTTGCCTAACTGGGCGAGGTGGTTTGCCTTCGAGCACGAGGAGGAGAGGCGACGCGGCATGCGGGAGGTCGACCGCAGCGTGCCGCCGCCCCCGCTCGTCGTCCGGGAGGAAGACCAGGCGGCAGAGGCCGCCTACCAGGCGGCCCTTGCGGTGGTCTACCGCGAGAGCAAGGAGGACGAGCGGCGCAGGGTGGAGGCGGTGGAGGAAGAGGAGGCTCGCTACGAGGCGGCCATGGCGCAAGCCCTCGCCCTCTCCGCGGCCGGCGATTGCGTCGTGCCGCCGGTGGCCCCACCGTCCCCTCCCTGACAGCTCGTCAAGGCCGAGCCGGAGCCGCAGCCGGAGCCGGAGCCCATCGCACGCTTCGGGGGGGGGGGGGGGGGGGGGGGGGGGGGGGGGGGGGGGGGGGGGGGGGGGGGGGGGGGGGGGGGGGGGGGGGGGGGGGGGGGGGGGGGGGGGGGGGGGGGGGGGGGGGGGGGGGGGGGGGGGGGGGGGGGGGGGGGGGGGGGGGGGGGGGGGGGGGGGGGGGGGGGGGGGGGGGGGGGGGGGGGGGGGGGGGGGGGGGGGGGGGGGGGGGGGGGGGGGGGGGGGGGGGGGGGGGGGGGGGGGGGGGGGGGGGGGGGGGGGGGGGGGGGGGGGGGGGGGGGGGGGGGGGGGGGGGGGGGGGGGGGGGGGGGGGGGGGGGGGGGGGGGGGGGGGGGGGGGGGGGGGGGGGGGGGGGGGGGGGGGGGGGGGGGGGGGGGGGGGGGGGGGGGGGGGGGGGGGGGGGGGGGGGGGGGGGGGGGGGGGGGGGGGGGGGGGGGGGGGGGGGGGGGGGGGGGGGGGGGGGGGGGGGGGGGGGGGGGGGGGGGGGGGGGGGGGGGGGGGGGGGGGGGGGGGGGGGGGGGGGGGGGGGGGGGGGGGGGGGGGGGGGGGGGGGGGGGGGGGGGGGGGGGGGGGGGGGGGGGGGGGGGGGGGGGGGGGGGGGGGGGGGGGGGGGGGGGGGGGGGGGGGGGGGGGGGGGGGGGGGGGGGGGGGGGGGGGGGGGGGGGGGGGGGGGGGGGGGGGGGGGGGGGGGGGGGGGGGGGGGGGGGGGGGGGGGGGGGGGGGGGGGGGGGGGGGGGGGGGGGGGGGGGGGGGGGGGGGGGGGGGGGGGGGGGGGGGGGGGGGGGGGGGGGGGGGGGGGGGGGGGGGGGGGGGGGGGGGGGGGGGGGGGGGGGGGGGGGGGGGGGGGGGGGGGGGGGGGGGGGGGGGGGGGGGGGGGGGGGGGGGGGGGGGGGGGGGGGGGGGGGGGGGGGGGGGGGGGGGGGGGGGGGGGGGGGGGGGGGGGGGGGGGGGGGGGGGGGGGGGGGGGGGGGGGGGGGGGGGGGGGGGGGGGGGGGGGGGGGGGGGGGGGGGGGGGGGGGGGGGGGGGGGGGGGGGGGGGGGGGGGGGGGGGGGGGGGGGGGGGGGGGGGGGGGGGGGGGGGGGGGGGGGGGGGGGGGGGGGGGGGGGGGGGGGGGGGGGGGGGGGGGGGGGGGGGGGGGGGGGGGGGGGGGGGGGGGGGGGGGGGGGGGGGGGGGGGGGGGGGGGGGGGGGGGGGGGGGGGGGGGGGGGGGGGGGGGGGGGGGGGGGGGGGGGGGGGGGGGGGGGGGGGGGGGGGGGGGGGGGGGGGGGGGGGGGGGGGGGGGGGGGGGGGGGGGGGGGGGGGGGGGGGGGGGGGGGGGGGGGGGGGGGGGGGGGGGGGGGGGGGGGGGGGGGGGGGGGGGGGGGGGGGGGGGGGGGGGGGGGGGGGGGGGGGGGGGGGGGGGGGGGGGGGGGGGGGGGGGGGGGGGGGGGGGGGGGGGGGGGGGGGGGGGGGGGGGGGGGGGGGGGGGGGGGGGGGGGGGGGGGGGGGGGGGGGGGGGGGGGGGGGGGGGGGGGGGGGGGGGGGGGGGGGGGGGGGGGGGGGGGGGGGGGGGGGGGGGGGGGGGGGGGGGGGGGGGGGGGGGGGGGGGGGGGGGGGGGGGGGGGGGGGGGGGGGGGGGGGGGGGGGGGGGGGGGGGGGGGGGGGGGGGGGGGGGGGGGGGGGGGGGGGGGGGGGGGGGGGGGGGGGGGGGGGGGGGGGGGGGGGGGGGGGGGGGGGGGGGGGGGGGGGGGGGGGGGGGGGGGGGGGGGGGGGGGGGGGGGGGGGGGGGGGGGGGGGGGGGGGGGGGGGGGGGGGGGGGGGGGGGGGGGGGGGGGGGGGGGGGGGGGGGGGGGGGGGGGGGGGGGGGGGGGGGGGGGGGGGGGGGGGGGGGGGGGGGGGGGGGGGGGGGGGGGGGGGGGGGGGGGGGGGGGGGGGGGGGGGGGGGGGGGGGGGGGGGGGGGGGGGGGGGGGGGGGGGGGGGGGGGGGGGGGGGGGGGGGGGGGGGGGGGGGGGGGGGGGGGGGGGGGGGGGGGGGGGGGGGGGGGGGGGGGGGGGGGGGGGGGGGGGGGGGGGGGGGGGGGGGGGGGGGGGGGGGGGGGGGGGGGGGGGGGGGGGGGGGGGGGGGGGGGGGGGGGGGGGGGGGGGGGGGGGGGGGGGGGGGGGGGGGGGGGGGGGGGGGGGGGGGGGGGGGGGGGGGGGGGGGGGGGGGGGGGGGGGGGGGGGGGGGGGGGGGGGGGGGGGGGGGGGGGGGGGGGGGGGGGGGGGGGGGGGGGGGGGGGGGGGGGGGGGGGGGGGGGGGGGGGGGGGGGGGGGGGGGGGGGGGGGGGGGGGGGGGGGGGGGGGGGGGGGGGGGGGGGGGGGGGGGGGGGGGGGGGGGGGGGGGGGGGGGGGGGGGGGGGGGGGGGGGGGGGGGGGGGGGGGGGGGGGGGGGGTCCGGAGATAACAACCGTGTGTTATGAAATAGAAAAACCCTTGAGGCGGGCATATATTTTTGAGAGGGGGAGCCTCGTGGAGCCCAATGTACTATGCGGACGTGTGCGTGACAGGTGCACCGGCGTGGCACACGGTTAGTTTGAGTGAACCGTGTCTATTGCGTCATCCGACTTGTCTAATGTTCATAAATTTGGCAAAAAATGACGCGGGAGAGGGTCAGAACACGAACACACTTGCATGTGGACCAAATTTATGTATCAAAAGGGTGGTTTGATTTTCAAATACCAAATGCAACTTCGATGTGGCAGCTCTTGTCGGTGTCAAAACCGGCGGATCTCGGGTAGGGGGTCCCGAACTGTGTGTCTAAGGTCGATGGTAACAGGAGACAGGGGACACAATGTTTACCCAGGTTCGGGCCCTCTTAATGGAGGTAATACCGTACTTCCTGCTTGATTAATCTTGATGAATATGAGGATTACAAGAGTTGATCTACCACGAGATCATAATGGCTAAACCCTAGATCTCTAGCCTGTATGATTGTGATTGCCTCTACGGACTAAACCCTCCGGTTTATATAGACACCGGAGGGGACTAGGGTTGTACAAAGTCGGTTTACAGAGGAAGGAATCTACATATCCGAATGCTAAGCTTGCCATCCACGCAAAGGAGAGTCCCATCCGGACACGGGAAGAAGTCTTCTGTCTTGTATCTTCATAGCCCATCAATCCGGCCCATGTCACACAGCCCGGACGCCCGAGGACCCCTTAATCTAGGACTCCCTAAGTAGCCCCTGAACCAGGCTTCAATGACGAGGTGTCCGGCGCGCAGATTGTCTTCGGCATTGCAAGGCGGGTTCCTCCTCCGAATACTCCAAAGCAGCCTTCGAACACAGAAAACCTGTCCGGCGCTGCAAAACAAGTACCACACACAACTGCAGAGAGTATAATATTTCACGAGTCCAATCTACTGACAACTTTTGTAGCGTGACATCACGTCATTGCCCGGTCATTATTTCGAACCGTTTCTTAGCCTCCCACTCCACGTTTTGAGATGCGATTTTACTGGCACGTCTTGTCAAAGCAGAGATCGTGTCCCCTTATTGTGGGATTCTCATCAATACGGGCATGGGTAATCCAACCGTGCCGTCTACACGGCCCTTGGGGAATAGGCGAATTTTAAGGCGAGTGGGGAGGCACTTGATATTCGCTGCCTTTATAAGGAGATAAGGATTCACCCGTTCACCCACGCCCTCTCTCTCTCTGCCCACCCATTCTTGAGCTCCAGCGCCCAAGCTCTCATCCTCTCCGCCTCAAGAAAGCACTCTGACCATGTCCAGATCTGGAGCGCAGGGCAAGTGGATGGTCTCCTCCGTCAAGGAGAAGGACATCACCAAGCTCCGGGAGGCCGGGTATTTGTCCCAAGAAATCGCCCGGGGGGGGGGGGGGGGGGGGGGGGGGGGGGGGGGGGGGGGGGGGGGGGGGGGGGGGGGGGGGGGGGGGGGGGGGGGGGGGGGGGGGGGGGGGGGGGGGGGGGGGGGGGGGGGGGGGGGGGGGGGGGGGGGGGGGGGGGGGGGGGGGGGGGGGGGGGGGGGGGGGGGGGGGGGGGGGGGGGGGGGGGGGGGGGGGGGGGGGGGGGGGGGGGGGGGGGGGGGGGGGGGGGGGGGGGGGGGGGGGGGGGGGGGGGGGGGGGGGGGGGGGGGGGGGGGGGGGGGGGGGGGGGGGGGGGGGGGGGGGGGGGGGGGGGGGGGGGGGGGGGGGGGGGGGGGGGGGGGGGGGGGGGGGGGGGGGGGGGGGGGGGGGGGGGGGGGGGGGGGGGGGGGGGGGGGGGGGGGGGGGGGGGGGGGGGGGGGGGGGGGGGGGGGGGGGGGGGGGGGGGGGGGGGGGGGGGGGGGGGGGGGGGGGGGGGGGGGGGGGGGGGGGGGGGGGGGGGGGGGGGGGGGGGGGGGGGGGGGGGGGGGGGGGGGGGGGGGGGGGGGGGGGGGGGGGGGGGGGGGGGGGGGGGGGGGGGGGGGGGGGGGGGGGGGGGGGGGGGGGGGGGGGGGGGGGGGGGGGGGGGGGGGGGGGGGGGGGGGGGGGGGGGGGGGGGGGGGGGGGGGGGGGGGGGGGGGGGGGGGGGGGGGGGGGGGGGGGGGGGGGGGGGGGGGGGGGGGGGGGGGGGGGGGGGGGGGGGGGGGGGGGGGGGGGGGGGGGGGGGGGGGGGGGGGGGGGGGGGGGGGGGGGGGGGGGGGGGGGGGGGGGGGGGGGGGGGGGGGGGGGGGGGGGGGGGGGGGGGGGGGGGGGGGGGGGGGGGGGGGGGGGGGGGGGGGGGGGGGGGGGGGGGGGGGGGGGGGGGGGGGGGGGGGGGGGGGGGGGGGGGGGGGGGGGGGGGGGGGGGGGGGGGGGGGGGGGGGGGGGGGGGGGGGGGGGGGGGGGGGGGGGGGGGGGGGGGGGGGGGGGGGGGGGGGGGGGGGGGGGGGGGGGGGGGGGGGGGGGGGGGGGGGGGGGGGGGGGGGGGGGGGGGGGGGGGGGGGGGGGGGGGGGGGGGGGGGGGGGGGGGGGGGGGGGGGGGGGGGGGGGGGGGGGGGGGGGGGGGGGGGGGGGGGGGGGGGGGGGGGGGGGGGGGGGGGGGGGGGGGGGGGGGGGGGGGGGGGGGGGGGGGGGGGGGGGGGGGGGGGGGGGGGGGGGGGGGGGGGGGGGGGGGGGGGGGGGGGGGGGGGGGGGGGGGGGGGGGGGGGGGGGGGGGGGGGGGGGGGGGGGGGGGGGGGGGGGGGGGGGGGGGGGGGGGGGGGGGGGGGGGGGGGGGGGGGGGGGGGGGGGGGGGGGGGGGGGGGGGGGGGGGGGGGGGGGGGGGGGGGGGGGGGGGGGGGGGGGGGGGGGGGGGGGGGGGGGGGGGGGGGGGGGGGGGGGGGGGGGGGGGGGGGGGGGGGGGGGGGGGGGGGGGGGGGGGGGGGGGGGGGGGGGGGGGGGGGGGGGGGGGGGGGGGGGGGGGGGGGGGGGGGGGGGGGGGGGGGGGGGGGGGGGGGGGGGGGGGGGGGGGGGGGGGGGGGGGGGGGGGGGGGGGGGGGGGGGGGGGGGGGGGGGGGGGGGGGGGGGGGGGGGGGGGGGGGGGGGGGGGGGGGGGGGGGGGGGGGGGGGGGGGGGGGGGGGGGGGGGGGGGGGGGGGGGGGGGGGGGGGGGGGGGGGGGGGGGGGGGGGGGGGGGGGGGGGGGGGGGGGGGGGGGGGGGGGGGGGGGGGGGGGGGGGGGGGGGGGGGGGGGGGGGGGGGGGGGGGGGGGGGGGGGGGGGGGGGGGGGGGGGGGGGGGGGGGGGGGGGGGGGGGGGGGGGGGGGGGGGGGGGGGGGGGGGGGGGGGGGGGGGGGGGGGGGGGGGGGGGGGGGGGGGGGGGGGGGGGGGGGGGGGGGGGGGGGGGGGGGGGGGGGGGGGGGGGGGGGGGGGGGGGGGGGGGGGGGGGGGGGGGGGGGGGGGGGGGGGGGGGGGGGGGGGGGGGGGGGGGGGGGGGGGGGGGGGGGGGGGGGGGGGGGGGGGGGGGGGGGGGGGGGGGGGGGGGGGGGGGGGGGGGGGGGGGGGGGGGGGGGGGGGGGGGGGGGGGGGGGGGGGGGGGGGGGGGGGGGGGGGGGGGGGGGGGGGGGGGGGGGGGGGGGGGGGGGGGGGGGGGGGGGGGGGGGGGGGGGGGGGGGGGGGGGGGGGGGGGGGGGGGGGGGGGGGGGGGGGGGGGGGGGGGGGGGGGGGGGGGGGGGGGGGGGGGGGGGGGGGGGGGGGGGGGGGGGGGGGGGGGGGGGGGGGGGGGGGGGGGGGGGGGGGGGGGGGGGGGGGGGGGGGGGGGGGGGGGGGGGGGGGGGGGGGGGGGGGGGGGGGGGGGGGGGGGGGGGGGGGGGGGGGGGGGGGGGGGGGGGGGGGGGGGGGGGGGGGGGGGGGGGGGGGGGGGGGGGGGGGGGGGGGGGGGGGGGGGGGGGGGGGGGGGGGGGGGGGGGGGGGGGGGGGGGGGGGGGGGGGGGGGGGGGGGGGGGGGGGGGGGGGGGGGGGGGGGGGGGGGGGGGGGGGGGGGGGGGGGGGGGGGGGGGGGGGGGGGGGGGGGGGGGGGGGGGGGGGGGGGGGGGGGGGGGGGGGGGGGGGGGGGGGGGGGGGGGGGGGGGGGGGGGGGGGGGGGGGGGGGGGGGGGGGGGGGGGGGGGGGGGGGGGGGGGGGGGGGGGGGGGGGGGGGGGGGGGGGGGGGGGGGGGGGGGGGGGGGGGGGGGGGGGGGGGGGGGGGGGGGGGGGGGGGGGGGGGGGGGGGGGGGGGGGGGGGGGGGGGGGGGGGGGGGGGGGGGGGGGGGGGGGGGGGGGGGGGGGGGGGGGGGGGGGGGGGGGGGGGGGGGGGGGGGGGGGGGGGGGGGGGGGGGGGGGGGGGGGGGGGGGGGGGGGGGGGGGGGGGGGGGGGGGGGGGGGGGGGGGGGGGGGGGGGGGGGGGGGGGGGGGGGGGGGGGGGGGGGGGGGGGGGGGGGGGGGGGGGGGGGGGGGGGGGGGGGGGGGGGGGGGGGGGGGGGGGGGGGGGGGGGGGGGGGGGGGGGGGGGGGGGGGGGGGGGGGGGGGGGGGGGGGGGGGGGGGGGGGGGGGGGGGGGGGGGGGGGGGGGGGGGGGGGGGGGGGGGGGGGGGGGGGGGGGGGGGGGGGGGGGGGGGGGGGGGGGGGGGGGGGGGGGGGGGGGGGGGGGGGGGGGGGGGGGGGGGGGGGGGGGGGGGGGGGGGGGGGGGGGGGGGGGGGGGGGGGGGGGGGGGGGGGGGGGGGGGGGGGGGGGGGGGGGGGGGGGGGGGGGGGGGGGGGGGGGGGGGGGGGGGGGGGGGGGGGGGGGGGGGGGGGGGGGGGGGGGGGGGGGGGGGGGGGGGGGGGGGGGGGGGGGGGGGGGGGGGGGGGGGGGGGGGGGGGGGGGGGGGGGGGGGGGGGGGGGGGGGGGGGGGGGGGGGGGGGGGGGGGGGGGGGGGGGGGGGGGGGGGGGGGGGGGGGGGGGGGGGGGGGGGGGGGGGGGGGGGGGGGGGGGGGGGGGGGGGGGGGGGGGGGGGGGGGGGGGGGGGGGGGGGGGGGGGGGGGGGGGGGGGGGGGGGGGGGGGGGGGGGGGGGGGGGGGGGGGGGGGGGGGGGGGGGGGGGGGGGGGGGGGGGGGGGGGGGGGGGGGGGGGGGGGGGGGGGGGGGGGGGGGGGGGGGGGGGGGGGGGGGGGGGGGGGGGGGGGGGGGGGGGGGGGGGGGGGGGGGGGGGGGGGGGGGGGGGGGGGGGGGGGGGGGGGGGGGGGGGGGGGGGGGGGGGGGGGGGGGGGGGGGGGGGGGGGGGGGGGGGGGTCTACTTATTACTTCCCAATGCCTTCCTCTAGGCCCAAATAATTGTGAAGTGTTATGTAGTCGACGTTCACATAACACCACTAGAGGCTAGACAACATACATCTTATCAAAATATCAAACGAATACCAAATTCACATGACTACTAATAGCAAGACTTCTCCCTTGTCCTCAGGAACGAACGTAATTACTCACAAAAGCATATTCATGTTCATAATAAGAGGGGTAATAATATGCATATATGATCTGAACATATGATCTTTCACCAAATAAACCAACTAGCATCAACTACAAGGAGTAATCAACACTACTAGCAACCTACTAGCACCAATCCCAAACTTTGAGACAAGAATTGGATACAAGAGATGAATTAGGGTTTGGAGATGAGATGGTGCTGGTGAAGATGTTGATGGAGATTGCCCTCTCCCGATGAGAGGGGCGTTGGTGATGGCGATGGTGATGATTTCCCCCTCCCGGAGGGAAGTTTCCCCGGCAGAACAGCTCCGCCGAAGCTCTAGATTGGATCCGCCAAGGTTCCGCCTCGTGGCGGCAGAGTCTCGTCCCGAAAAGTTCCTTTTATTTTTTTTCTCATCGAAAGACCTCATATAGGAGAAGATGGACGTCGGAGAGCCACCAGGGGGCCCACGAGGTAGGGGGGCGCGCTCTAGGGGGCCACCAGGGGGCCCATTGATAAGGTATAGGCTATGTGATGATATGAGATCATGGGACTATAAAAGATTGAAGTTGGAATTTCATCAAAAGTATTACCCTATGCATCTTGTTCATCGTGATCGCAATTATATATATAATTTCTGGCCTCGCGAAGGAGAAAGCATCGCTCAAGCTTGGGGGAGGCTTAAATCAATGTTATATTCATGCCCCAATCATGAGCTCTCAAGAGAAATGATTATTCAAAATTTATATGCTCGGCTTTCTGAAAACAATCGCACCATGCTCGATACTTCTTGTGCTGGCTCTTTTATGATGAAGACTACTGAATTCAGATGGAATTTATTGGATAGAATTAAACGCAACTCTGAAGATTGGGACCTCGGCGAAGGTAAAGAGTCAGGTATGACACCTAAGTTTGATTGTGTTAAATCTTGTATGGACACCAATATTTTCCGTAAGTTTAGCACTAAATATGGACTTGACTCTGAGATAGTAGCTTCTATCAAACTCTTATAATAGGAAAAGCGCTCCCGAGGACACATGGGAATATCGTCAAGCTAGTTTTCATCACGTTCATATGATTCGCGTTCGATACTTTGATAATTTGATATGTGGGTGGACCGATGCTTGGGTGCTATTCTTACTTGAACAAGCATCCCACTTATGATTAACCTCTATTGCAAGCATCTGGGGGGGGGGGGGGGGGGGGGGGGGGGGGGGGGGGGGGGGGGGGGGGGGGGGGGGGGGGGGGGGGGGGGGGGGGGGGGGGGGGGGGGGGGGGGGGGGGGGGGGGGGGGGGGGGGGGGGGGGGGGGGGGGGGGGGGGGGGGGGGGGGGGGGGGGGGGGGGGGGGGGGGGGGGGGGGGGGGGGGGGGGGGGGGGGGGGGGGGGGGGGGGGGGGGGGGGGGGGGGGGGGGGGGGGGGGGGGGGGGGGGGGGGGGGGGGGGGGGGGGGGGGGGGGGGGGGGGGGGGGGGGGGGGGGGGGGGGGGGGGGGGGGGGGGGGGGGGGGGGGGGGGGGGGGGGGGGGGGGGGGGGGGGGGGGGGGGGGGGGGGGGGGGGGGGGGGGGGGGGGGGGGGGGGGGGGGGGGGGGGGGGGGGGGGGGGGGGGGGGGGGGGGGGGGGGGGGGGGGGGGGGGGGGGGGGGGGGGGGGGGGGGGGGGGGGGGGGGGGGGGGGGGGGGGGGGGGGGGGGGGGGGGGGGGGGGGGGGGGGGGGGGGGGGGGGGGGGGGGGGGGGGGGGGGGGGGGGGGGGGGGGGGGGGGGGGGGGGGGGGGGGGGGGGGGGGGGGGGGGGGGGGGGGGGGGGGCACAAGATCGTATAAAGCTTATTTTCTCCACACTAATAAGTCATACATATTTATAGAGCAATTTTTATTGCATGCAACAATGACAACTTACTTGAAGGATCTTACTCAATCCATAGGTAGGTATAGTGGACTCTCATGGCAAAAACTGGGTTTAAGGATATTTGGAAGCACAAGTAGTATCTCTACTTGGTGCAAAGAATTTGGCTAGCATGAGGGAGAAAGGCAAACTCAACATGTTGGATGATCCATGACAATATACTTTATTTCAGATGTAAGAAAACATAACCCATTACGTTATCTTCCTTGTCCAACATCAACTCTTTAGCATGTCATATTTTAATGAGTGCTCACAATCATAAAAGATGTCCAAGATAGTATATTTATATGTGAACCCTCTCTTTCTTTATTACTTCCTATTAATTGCAACGATGACCAAAACTATGTTTGTCAACTCTCAACAACTTTTAATCATCATACTCTTTATATGTGAAGTCATTACTCTCCATAAGATCAATATGATCTCTTTGTTTCTTTTTATTCTTTCTTTTTCTTTTATTCCCTCAAGATCATAGCAAGATAATCAAGCCCTTGACTCAACACTAATCTTTATTATATATAGCTCACGGACTCGATTACATAGAAGGATCATAAAGCAAAACTCAAAACTAAATCATACTAAAACTTTGTTCTACTAGATCAAGATATTACCAAAAGGATCGAACTAAGAAAAATGGTAAAGATAGGAGTGTGATGGTGATACGATACCGGGGCACCTCCCCCAAGCTTGGCAGTTGCCAAGGGGAGTGCCCATACCCTGTGATTATATCTCTTTTGCTGGTGAAGAAGACGGTGGTGATGATGGATAGTCGCACATCGAGCGTAGGAGGTCCTCCAACTTGCGGATAATGCCCTTGAGTGCGGTGATATGCTCCTTCAACAAAATATTTTCATGTGTGAGATACTTGTTTTGTATATGAGCCAACTCAATCATCTTGAAAGCTTCGATCTCAGTTGGGGTAAGAAGACTGTGATCAAGTTGAAGGATGTCTTCTGCTACCGGAACTTGGTCCTCCTTGGTCCCTTCATCCTTGTTGATCTCCATGGGTTCCTCCCTCTTCAGCTCTATCTTCATTAGCCAAGCATCATTGTCACCATTGTTGGAGGAGGGGGACGACATGATGCCTGGCCTTGACAACCCTGACAGAAAACAGCTCTAACAAGAACAGAGGATAATTGCGTGATAAGGTGGTCAAAACCTTCGGGAGATTATATAATGAATTTTTACCGACCAAAAGAAGTATCGAGCAAGAAAACGGAGTCCGGAGAGCACACGAGGTGCCCACGAGGCAGGGGGCACGCCCAGGGGGGTAGGGCGCGCCTCCCACCCTCGTGGAAGCCTCGTGTCCTTCCCGGACTGCTTCTTATTTTCCTATTTTCTTAAATATTCCAAAACGGAGAAAAATTGCCATTAGAACTGTTTTGGAGTCGGTTTACTTACCGTACCACGTACCTATTCTTTTTTGGAGTCTGAAACATTCTGGAAAGTGTCTCTTATGTATTCCTCCGGGGTTACGGTTTCAATAATATTGGTTTCAACATTTATGAGATTACCTGAGATATAATGTTTGATTCTTTGACCGTTCACCACCTTCGGATTTGTGCCTTCAAAGTTGTTGATTTTTATGGCACCGGAACGATAGACCTCCTCGATAACGTAAGGACCTTCCCATTTAGAGAGAAGCTTTCCTGCAAAAAATCTTAAACAAGAGTTGTATAGCAACACATAATCACCTACATTGAACTCACGCTTTTGTATCCTTTTGTCATGCCATCTTTTAACTTTTTCTTTAAACAATTTGGCATTTTCATAGGCTTGGGTTCTCCATTCATCAAGTGAGCTAATGTCGAATAGCCTCTTCTCACTGGCAAGTTTGAAATCATAATTGAGCTCTTTAATAGCCCAATATGCCTTATGTTCTAGTTCGAGAGGTAAGTGACATGCTTTTCCATAAACCATTTTATACGGAGACATACCCATAGGATTTTTATATGCAGTTCTATAGGCCCATAATGCATCATCAAGTTTCTTGGACCAATTCTTTCTAGATCTATTAACAGTCTTTTGCAAAATTAACTTGAGCTCTCTATTACTCAATTCTACTTGACCACTAGACTGTGGGTGATAAGGAGATGTAATTCTATGATTAACATCATACTTAGCAAGCATTTTACGAAAAGCACCATGAATAAAATGTGAACCACCGTCAGTCATTAAATATATAGGGACTCCAAACCTCGGAAAAATAACTTCTTTAAGCATCTTAATAGAAGTGTTATGGTCAGCACTACTAGTTGGAATAGCTTCTACCCACTTAGTAACGTAATCAACAGCAACTAGAATATGTGTATGCCCATTAGAGGAAGGAAAAGGTCCCATATAATCGAAGCCCCAAACATCAAATGGTTCAATAACAAGTGAATAATTCATAGGCATTTCTTGACGTCTACTAATGTTACCAATTCTTTGACATTCATCACAAGATGAGACAAACTTACGAGCATCCTTGAAGAGAGTAGGCCAATAAAAACCGGATTGCAATACCTTATGTGCAGTTCTATCTCCAGCGTGGTGTCCCCCATTAGCCTCGGAGTGACACTTGCGTAGGATCTGTTCCTGTTCATGCTCAGGTATACAACGTCTAATAACACCATCTACTCCTTCTTTATAAAGGTGTGGGTCATCCCAGAAGTAATGTCTTAAATCATAGAAAAACTTTTTCTTTTGCTGGTATGTGAAACTAGGTGGTATAAATTTAGCAACAATGTAATTAGCATAATCAGCATACCATGGAGCAGTACGAGAAGCATTTATGACATTTAATTGTTCATCAGGAAAGCTATCATCAATAGGTAGTGGGTCATCAAGAACATTCTCTAACCTAGACAAGTTGTCTGCAACGGGGTTCTCAGCTCCCTTTCTATCAATAATATGCAAATCAAATTCTTGTAGCAAGAGAACCCATCTAATAAGTCTAGGTTTAGCATCTTTCTTTTCCATAAGATATTTAATAGCAGCGTGATTAGTGTGAATAGTTACTTTAGAATCAACAATATAAGGTCTGAACTTATCACAAGCAAATACAACTGCTAAGAATTCTTTTTCAGAAGTAGCATAATTTCTCTGGGCATTGTCTAGAGTTTTACTAGCATATTGAATAACATTTAATTTCTTATCAACTCTTTGCCCTAGAACAGCACCTACAGCATAATCACTAGCATCACACATAATTTCGAAGGGTAAATTCCAGTCAGGTGGCTGAATGATAGGTGCAGAGATTAATGCTTTCTTAAGTATTTCAAATGCTTATACACAATCATCATCAAAAACGAAAGGTATATCTTTTTGTAATAGATTAGTCAGAGGCCGAGAAATTTTTGAGAAGTCCTTAATGAACCTCCTATAAAAACCGGCATGACCAAGGAAACTTCTTATACCTTTGATGTCCTTGGGACACGACATCTTTTCAATAGCATCAACTTTAGCTTTATCAACTTCAATACCTCTTTTAGAAATATTATGCCCCAAGACAATACCTTCATTAACCATAAAGTGGCACTTCTCCCAATTCAAGACAAGATTAGTTTCTTCACATCTCTGCAAAACTCAATCAAGGTTGCTCAAGCAATCATCAAAAGAGGATCCATAAACGGAGAAATCGTCCATGAAAACCTCACATATCTTTTCACAAAAGTCAGAAAATATAGCCATCATGCATCTTTGAAAGGTAGCAGGTGCATTACATAAACCAAAAGGCATACGTCTATAAGCAAAAGTATCGAAAGGGCAAGTAAAAGTGGTCTTTGCTTGATCATCAGCTAACACAGGTATTTGAGAGAACCCAGAGTAACCATCTAGAAAGCAGAAATGTGTATGTTTGGATAATCTTTCTAGCATTTGATCAATGAAAGGCAAAGGGTAATGATCCTTTTTAGTAGCTTTATTTAATTTACGGAAATCAATTACCATCCTATAACCTGTAATAATTCTTTGCGGAATCAATTCATCTTTATCATTAGGAACGACTGTAATACCTCCCTTCTTAGGGACACAATGGACAGGACTTACCCACTGACTATCAGCAACGGGATAAATAATACCTGCCTCAAGGAGCTTTAATATTTCCTTTCTTACCACTTCTTTCATCTTAGGATTCAACCATCGTTGATGATCAATAACTGGTTTGGCATCTTTCTCTAAATTTATTTTGTGTTGGCATAGAGTGGGACTAATGCCCTTAAGATCATCATGAGTATATCCAATAGCAGCACGGTGCTTCTTCAGAGTTTTCAATAATTTCTCTTCCTCTTTCTCTGAAAGGTTAGCACTAATAATAACAGGATATATCTTCTTTTCATCAAGATAAGCATATTTAAGAGTATCAGGCAACGGTTTAAGCTCAAACACGGGATCACCCTTGGGTGGAGGAGGATCCCCTAGGATTTCAACATGCAAATTGTGTTTCAGAATGGGTCCCTGTTTAAAGAATACTTCATCTATTTCCCTTCTTTCATTCATAAACATATCATTTTCATGGTCTAGCAAATATTGTTCTAAAGGATCACTAGGAGGCACGGCAATAGAAGCAAGACCAATAATTTCATCCTTACTAGGCAATTTTTCATCACGGGGTTGTCTATGAAATTTAGAAAAATTAAACTCATGAGACATCTCATCCAAACCAATAGTAACAACATCCTTTTCGCAGTCTATCTTAGCATTAACAGTGTTCAAGAAGGGTCTACCAAATATAATGGGACAAAAGCTATCTTGTGGGGAACCAAGAACAAGAAAATCAGCAGGATATTTAGCTTTCCCACACAAGACTTCAACATCTCTAACAATCCCAATTGGTGAAATAGTATCTCTATTGGCAAGCTTAATGGTGACATCAATTTCTTCTATCTCAGCAGGTGCAATATTATGCATAATTTCTTGATATAAAGAAATAGGTATTGCACTAGCACTAGCACCCATATCACACAAGCCATGATAACAATGATCTCCTATTTTAACATAAATAACAGGCATGCCTACCACAGGTCTATGTTTATCTTTAGCACCAGGTTTAGCAATTCTAGCAGTCTCATCACAAAAGTAAATAACATGCCCATCAATATTATCAGCCAAGAGATCTTTAACAATAGCAATATTAGATTGAACTTTAACTTGCTCAGGAGGTGTATAAGTTCTAATATTACTTTTACGAACCACGGGGGGGGGGGGGGGGGGGGGGGGGGGGGGGGGGGGGGGGGGGGGGGGGGGGGGGGGGGGGGGGGGGGGGGGGGGGGGGGGGGGGGGGGGGGGGGGGGGGGGGGGGGGGGGGGGGGGGGGGGGGGGGGGGGGGGGGGGGGGGGGGGGGGGGGGGGGGGGGGGGGGGGGGGGGGGGGGGGGGGGGGGGGGGGGGGGGGGGGGGGGGGGGGGGGGGGGGGGGGGGGGGGGGGGGGGGGGGGGGGGGGGGGGGGGGGGGGGGGGGGGGGGGGGGGGGGGGGGGGGGGGGGGGGGGGGGGGGGGGGGGGGGGGGGGGGGGGGGGGGGGGGGGGGGGGGGGGGGGGGGGGGGGGGGGGGGGGGGGGGGGGGGGGGGGGGGGGGGGGGGGGGGGGGGGGGGGGGGGGGGGGGGGGGGGGGGGGGGGGGGGGGGGGGGGGGGGGGGGGGGGGGGGGGGGGGGGGGGGGGGGGGGGGGGGGGGGGGGGGGGGGGGGGGGGACATTGGACAAGGAATACAACATAATGGGTTATGTTTTCTTACATCTGAGATAAATTATATTGTCTTGGATCTTCCAACATGATGATCTTGCCTTTCCCCCTCATGCTAGCCAAATTCATTGCACCAAGTAGAGATACTACGTGTGCTTCCAAATACCCTTAAACCAGTCTTGCCATAAAGAGTACACCATATCTACCTATGGATTGAGTAAGATCCATCAAGTAAGTTGTCATCGGTGCAAGCAATAAAAATTGCTCTCTAAATATGTATGATTGATTGGTGTGGAGGAAATAAGCTTTATACGATTGTGTGATATGGAAGTAATAAAAGCGACAGACTGCATAATAAAGGTCCATATCACAAGTGGCAATATAAAGTGACATTCTTCCGCATTAATATTTTGTGCATCCAACCATAAAAGCGCATGACAACCTCTGCTTCCCTCTGTGAAGGACCTATCTTTTACTTTTATCTCCTACATTGCATAAGAGTCATGGTGATTTTCACCCTTCCTTTT
>JAAAWM010008861.1:0-17387 GCA_036873465.1 Thinopyrum obtusiflorum
CTACCGAGATCACTAAGTTGATCTAGGGTTTTCAATCTCGGTGCAACCGATTAAAACCATTCGGTCACACCGAGTTGCAGTAACTGTTTGCAGTTTTGCATCTCGGTGCCACCGAGTCGTTCCACTCGGTCACACCGACAGGGTCAGGTTATATATACCGACGGGCCAAATTTTGGAAATTTTTCTGAACCTCCTCGCCCGCTCATAACCTGCTCTGCCTTTTCGGGTCTCCGGATCATCCTCTCACTGCCAGCGACCTCCCGTCGCTGGTCTCTGCCGCCGTCAATGGCAATCTGCCCCGCCGTTGCCGCCGTAGCAAGTTCGCCGCCGAACTAGGGTACGAACTTGAACTTTGTGCTAATCCTTAACTCTGATTCTTAGCACATTGCTTTGCCATGATTCTTGCCATGATTGAAATCATCCTGTCCAGCAAAAACATCCCGTAGATTAGTTTTGATTTGAAAATTTAGGGTTAGGTCTCCGCCGAATTCATCTCGGACCGACCGAGTTGTAGAAATCGGTCTCACCGATTTGGCTTAGGCCAGAGCACATGCATTTTCGGTCTGACCAAAAATTGCAAATCGGTGTGACCGAGTTCGTTTCTTTGTGAAACCCTAGCAGTCTCGGTACCACCGAACTGTGACTCGGTCTGACCGAGTTCACTAGTTTAGGTTCCAAAAGCTGCTTTGGTATCACCGAGTTTACAAATCGATAGATCCAAAATGCTTTCTGTGAAGAACTAAAACTAAGTTTTTAAGTCATCTGTTTTGCAAAACTTTTGTACTTTGTGATGCTCATCTTCTCTACCTCATCTATAATCTATTCACAGGGTCTGCTGTCAGAGAGTTTGCAAAGATGTCTAACCAGAGTGACAGCCAGAACAAGTCTGAACAACAGGTGGATCTGAGTGAGGGCTCAGATCCCTCCAACAGTTATGATGATGGCAGCAGGAGCACTCCCAGCAATTTGCCAAAGGCTGCCACCAGGACAAGGAAGAAGAGGAATTCTGACTCTGAGGATGAAGACTATATGGCAGTTGAAGATGAAGCCACTTCAAAGAAAAAGGTGCGGAAGAAAGAG
The DNA here is from genome assembly GCA_036873465.1 of Thinopyrum obtusiflorum. Lineage (NCBI taxonomy): Eukaryota > Viridiplantae > Streptophyta > Magnoliopsida > Poales > Poaceae > Thinopyrum > Thinopyrum obtusiflorum. The sequence continues at coordinate 1,081 of JAAAWM010008861.1, forward strand.
TATGGCACAGCTGCTGCAACAAAGCCTGGTCTGAAAACAAAGGCTCCAGCACGAAGACAGCCCATGTCTAAGCCAAGAAAAGTTGCCACAGGTGAAACTATGAAGTTCACCATTGAGTCTAAAGAAGAGGCAGCTAGTGAAGATAAGAAGAAGAAGAGGGCCAGAACCACTACTGCCAGAGTTCTTGGCAAGCCCTCTATGAGTATTGGTTCTGAAGAAGAAGAGCAAGAGGATGCTGCACCAGCACCCAAAGCACAAAAGCTTATGGGGGATGCAATCAAATCAGGGGCTGCTCCATCTAAGCCCAAATCTACTCCCAAGGCTGCTGCTCTAGCTCCTAAGCCTAAATCCAAGAGGAGCACTAGGAACATCCCTGCTGAAGAGAAGAACAAGGCCCCAGTGCCTGAAGCTGCTAAAGAAGAAGAAGATGACTCTGTTGTATTGAGGAAGCTGAAACCCAAGATCCCTGACCACACTGATGCACACCCAGTTGCAGAGAACATGAAAATCAGGAAGGATGCAGGATTGAGACTATGGAGACAGTCTGATCCATATGCTATCAGGAGAAGGACTGCTGTGGACTATAGGTTTCACACTAAGGAACAGCAGGACTTCTATGAGACAATTCTGCTTGATAAGAAGCCCATTGTGTGTGACATGAGATGGGTTGACTGGGAGTTCATCAAGGAGAATGAGGATCACTTCCCTGGAGTGCTTGATAGCTTCAAGGCATGTGGAGTTGACACTTTTGTTGCCCAGAAGCTCACCAAGTGGAATGATGAGCTCATCATGCAGTTTTACTCCACTGCCCACTTCTATCCAGATGGAAGGATAGTATGGATGTCTGAGGGTACTAGGTACCAGTCTACAGTTGAGGAATGGGCCAAGCTTATCAATGCTCCTGAGGAACATGAGGATGACTTGGATGTCTATGCAGAGAAGAAGAAAGACCACAACACAATGGCCAACATGTACAAAGAGATCCCAGATGCTGCCTTGGATACACATAAGTTTGGATCTGTTCACTACTTGTTGTCTGGTCTGCCAACAATCAACTGGATCTTAAGGCACACACTGCTACCCAAGTCAGGTGATCACAAGATGATCAGAGGACATGCCATCAACTTGCTGCATATATTTAATGTCCCACAGAAGTTCAAGGTCATGAGCCTGATTGTTGAGACAATCAAGAGGACTGCTGCTGACCAGAAGAGAAGCTGCGGGTATGCCCCACAAATTCAGGAGCTCATCAACTCAAAGATGGGCAAAGGCAAATACATTTTGGATAAGGAGCACCTGCCCATCTATCCTGAATTTGAAGATAACACAGTGGTGATGAATGAGAATGAACCATCTTCAGCTCAAGCACATGAGAAGAGAGAGAAGGCTAAGGCAGAGAAGGCTGCAAAGATGCCAACAGTAGAGGAGGCATCTCAGGTATTCTTGAAGAGCAAGCAAGACCAGCTTGGATATCTGATCCAATCCACCCTGAGGATTGAGAAGGGCTTGGCCACCCTGACCAAGAACTAGGAGAGTCTGGAGAGGATTATTGAGACAAAATTCTATGACCTTGATGTCAAGGTGACAGAGATCCAAACTGCAGTTGAGCAACTCCAGGAGGAAGCAGAGGAGAAGAAGGGCAAGTCTACCATAGATGCTTTTGCCAGAGTGCCCAGAGGACAGAGATCTGCTGCAGTGCCAGTGACAGACACTAGAGCTACAGCATCAGCACCAGCAGCAACAGCTCCAGTTCCACCTCCAGCAGCTACTCCACCAGCTCCAGCTACTTCATCTGAAGCCTTCGTCCTTGGAGTTCTCTCAACACCTCCTACTGAAGATCAAGCCTGAGAGTCGTTTAGCACTATGCATTTTTGAACTTTTTGGTAACTTGTTGCCAAAGGGGGGGGGGGGGGGGGGGGGGGGGGGGGGGGGGGGGGGGGGGGGGGGGGGGGGGGGGGGGGGGGGGGGGGGGGGGGGGGGGGGGGGGGGGGGGGGGGGGGGGGGGGGGGGGGGGGGGGGGGGGGGGGGGGGGGGGGGGGGGGGGGGGGGGGGGGGGGGGGGGGGGGGGGGGGGGGGGGGGGGGGGGGGGGGGGGGGGGGGGGGGGGGGGGGGGGGGGGGGGGGGGGGGAAAATGCATGCGAAAAAATTAGACAAAAATCCAGAGGGAGCGCCCAAAGCACAACACGTGGCGGTGGCACGCTCTCAGCCCATCCCAAGTGACCCTTCGGGAGGCTCCCAAAGGAGCACTCCTCAATTAGTTGCTCTCTAGGACTTGACCCCCTCGCGCGTACTGGTTCAGGTATGGAAACGGGCCATGGACCGATTTTCTGGTTGGATTCGCTGGGCTGCACTGCCTCGCTGGCCCTGACACTGTTTAAATTATTATTATTTTCTTTCGGAGCGTGCTATTGAAAGCACAAGTGCTCCCTGGATGATTTTGGTAATTAATGTCAACATATCTCGTGTTGGACTAATATTTTTATCTAGTATATTTCAGATGAGTTCAACAGTGGAGTGGAAGGACAAGAGGATGTGGAACCCCTTCAAGATGCTAAGGACACATATTGGCAAAAGCTCAAGACTCTTCATTTCTATTTCAGTGATCCAAGATCACATTGAGTCCATAGGAAAAGCCAATACTATTAAAAGGGGATGAGGTGTTGCTTAATGGCTTGCTTGCTGAAAGCGCTTAGTGATATGCTCCAAAGCCCTCAACCACTTTCTCATTTCCACATATGTCCTAAACCTAAAGTCAAACTCGGCCCCACCGATTTGATCTATCCGGAGCCACCGAGTTCACTTGAGATAGCCACTGCCAGAAACCCTAATCAGTTCGGTCTCACCGATGGGATCTCGGTCTCACCGAGATGGGCTTGCAAACTCTCCATTGCCTGTTGCAATTATTTTGGTCTTACCGAGATATGCAGTCGGTCCCACCGAGTTTTCTTGACCAACTCTCTGTTTGGTCATTACCAAAATCGGTCACACCGAGTTTGTGTAATCGGTCAAACCGAGTTTTACCCTAACCCTAGCACATCGGTCCCACCAAGTTGATCATGTCGGTCCCATCGAAAACTCTAACGTTCACATTTTGAACCAAGTCAGTCTCACCGAGTTTCACTATTTGGTCCCACCGAGTTTGGTAAATTGTGTGTAACGGTAAGATTTTGTGTGGAGGCTATATATACCCCTCCACCCTCCTCTCCATTTGTGAGAGAGCGATCAGAACGTGCCTACACTTCCACTACTCATTTTCTGAGAGAGAACCACCTACGGGGGGGGGGGGGGGGGGGGGGGGGGGGGGGGGGGGGGGGGGGGGGGGGGGGGGGGGGGGGGGGGGGGGGGGGGGGGGGGGGGGGGGGGGGGGGGGGGGGGGGGGGGGGGGGGGGGGGGGGGGGGGGGGGGGGGGGGGGGGGGGGGGGGGGGGGGGGGGGGGGGGGGGGGGGGGGGGGGGGGGGGGGGGGGGGGGGGGGGGGGGGGGGGGGGGGGGGGGGGGGGGGGGGGGGGGGGGGGGGGGGGGGGGGGGGGGGGGGGGGGGGGGGGGGGGGGGGGGGGGGGGGGGGGGGGGGGGGGGGGGGGGGGGGGGGGGGGGGGGGGGGGGGGGGGGGGGGGGGGGGGGGGGGGGGGGGGGGGGGGGGGGGGGGGGGGGGGGGGGGGGGGGGGGGGGGGGGGGGGGGGGGGGGGGGGGGGGGGGGGGGGGGGGGGGGGGGGGGGGGGGGGGGGGGGGGGGGGGGGGGGGGGGGGGGGGGGGGGGGGGGGGGGGGGGGGGGGGGGGGGGGGGGGGGGGGGGGGGGGGGGGGGGGGGGGGGGGGGGGGGGGGGGGGGGGGGGGGGGGGGGGGGGGGGGGGGGGGGGGGGGGGGGGGGGGGGGGGGGGGGGGGGGGGGGGGGGGGGGGGGGGGGGGGGGGGGGGGGGGGGGGGGGGGGGGGGGGGGGGGGGGGGGGGGGGGGGGGGGGGGGGGGGGGGGGGGGGGGGGGGGGGGGGGGGGGGGGGGGGGGGGGGGGGGGGGGGGGGGGGGGGGGGGGGGGGGGGGGGGGGGGGGGGGGGGGGGGGGGGGGGGGGGGGGGGGGGGGGGGGGGGGGGGGGGGGGGGGGGGGGGGGGGGGGGGGGGGGGGGGGGGGGGGGGGGGGGGGGGGGGGGGGGGGGGGGGGGGGGGGGGGGGGGGGGGGGGGGGGGGGGGGGGGGGGGGGGGGGGGGGGGGGGGGGGGGGGGGGGGGGGGGGGGGGGGGGGGGGGGGGGGGGGGGGGGGGGGGGGGGGGGGGGGGGGGGGGGGGGGGGGGGGGGGGGGGGGGGGGGGGGGGGGGGGGGGGGGGGGGGGGGGGGGGGGGGGGGGGGGGGGGGGGGGGGGGGGGGGGGGGGGGGGGGGGGGGGGGGGGGGGGGGGGGGGGGGGGGGGGGGGGGGGGGGGGGGGGGGGGGGGGGGGGGGGGGGGGGGGGGGGGGGGGGGGGGGGGGGGGGGGGGGGGGGGGGGGGGGGGGGGGGGGGGGGGGGGGGGGGGGGGGGGGGGGGGGGGGGGGGGGGGGGGGGGGGGGGGGGGGGGGGGGGGGGGGGGGGGGGGGGGGGGGGGGGGGGGGGGGGGGGGGGGGGGGGGGGGGGGGGGGGGGGGGGGGGGGGGGGGGGGGGGGGGGGGGGGGGGGGGGGGGGGGGGGGGGGGGGGGGGGGGGGGGGGGGGGGGGGGGGGGGGGGGGGGGGGGGGGGGGGGGGGGGGGGGGGGGGGGGGGGGGGGGGGGGGGGGGGGGGGGGGGGGGGGGGGGGGGGGGGGGGGGGGGGGGGGGGGGGGGGGGGGGGGGGGGGGGGGGGGGGGGGGGGGGGGGGGGGGGGGGGGGGGGGGGGGGGGGGGGGGGGGGGGGGGGGGGGGGGGGGGGGGGGGGGGGGGGGGGGGGGGGGGGGGGGGGGGGGGGGGGGGGGGGGGGGGGGGGGGGGGGGGGGGGGGGGGGGGGGGGGGGGGGGGGGGGGGGGGGGGGGGGGGGGGGGGGGGGGGGGGGGGGGGGGGGGGGGGGGGGGGGGGGGGGGGGGGGGGGGGGGGGGGGGGGGGGGGGGGGGGGGGGGGGGGGGGGGGGGGGGGGGGGGGGGGGGGGGGGGGGGGGGGGGGGGGGGGGGGGGGGGGGGGGGGGGGGGGGGGGGGGGGGGGGGGGGGGGGGGGGGGGGGGGGGGGGGGGGGGGGGGGGGGGGGGGGGGGGGGGGGGGGGGGGGGGGGGGGGGGGGGGGGGGGGGGGGGGGGGGGGGGGGGGGGGGGGGGGGGGGGGGGGGGGGGGGGGGGGGGGGGGGGGGGGGGGGGGGGGGGGGGGGGGGGGGGGGGGGGGGGGGGGGGGGGGGGGGGGGGGGGGGGGGGGGGGGGGGGGGGGGGGGGGGGGGGGGGGGGGGGGGGGGGGGGGGGGGGGGGGGGGGGGGGGGGGGGGGGGGGGGGGGGGGGGGGGGGGGGGGGGGGGGGGGGGGGGGGGGGGGGGGGGGGGGGGGGGGGGGGGGGGGGGGGGGGGGGGGGGGGGGGGGGGGGGGGGGGGGGGGGGGGGGGGGGGGGGGGGGGGGGGGGGGGGGGGGGGGGGGGGGGGGGGGGGGGGGGGGGGGGGGGGGGGGGGGGGGGGGGGGGGGGGGGGGGGGGGGGGGGGGGGGGGGGGGGGGGGGGGGGGGGGGGGGGGGGGGGGGGGGGGGGGGGGGGGGGGGGGGGGGGGGGGGGGGGGGGGGGGGGGGGGGGGGGGGGGGGGGGGGGGGGGGGGGGGGGGGGGGGGGGGGGGGGGGGGGGGGGGGGGGGGGGGGGGGGGGGGGGGGGGGGGGGGGGGGGGGGGGGGGGGGGGGGGGGGGGGGGGGGGGGGGGGGGGGGGGGGGGGGGGGGGGGGGGGGGGGGGGGGGGGGGGGGGGGGGGGGGGGGGGGGGGGGGGGGGGGGGGGGGGGGGGGGGGGGGGGGGGGGGGGGGGGGGGGGGGGGGGGGGGGGGGGGGGGGGGGGGGGGGGGGGGGGGGGGGGGGGGGGGGGGGGGGGGGGGGGGGGGGGGGGGGGGGGGGGGGGGGGGGGGGGGGGGGGGGGGGGGGGGGGGGGGGGGGGGGGGGGGGGGGGGGGGGGGGGGGGGGGGGGGGGGGGGGGGGGGGGGGGGGGGGGGGGGGGGGGGGGGGGGGGGGGGGGGGGGGGGGGGGGGGGGGGGGGGGGGGGGGGGGGGGGGGGGGGGGGGGGGGGGGGGGGGGGGGGGGGGGGGGGGGGGGGGGGGGGGGGGGGGGGGGGGGGGGGGGGGGGGGGGGGGGGGGGGGGGGGGGGGGGGGGGGGGGGGGGGGGGGGGGGGGGGGGGGGGGGGGGGGGGGGGGGGGGGGGGGGGGGGGGGGGGGGGGGGGGGGGGGGGGGGGGGGGGGGGGGGGGGGGGGGGGGGGGGGGGGGGGGGGGGGGGGGGGGGGGGGGGGGGGGGGGGGGGGGGGGGGGGGGGGGGGGGGGGGGGGGGGGGGGGGGGGGGGGGGGGGGGGGGGGGGGGGGGGGGGGGGGGGGGGGGGGGGGGGGGGGGGGGGGGGGGGGGGGGGGGGGGGGGGGGGGGGGGGGGGGGGGGGGGGGGGGGGGGGGGGGGGGGGGGGGGGGGGGGGGGGGGGGGGGGGGGGGGGGGGGGGGGGGGGGGGGGGGGGGGGGGGGGGGGGGGGGGGGGGGGGGGGGGGGGGGGGGGGGGGGGGGGGGGGGGGGGGGGGGGGGGGGGGGGGGGGGGGGGGGGGGGGGGGGGGGGGGGGGGGGGGGGGGGGGGGGGGGGGGGGGGGGGGGGGGGGGGGGGGGGGGGGGGGGGGGGGGGGGGGGGGGGGGGGGGGGGGGGGGGGGGGGGGGGGGGGGGGGGGGGGGGGGGGGGGGGGGGGGGGGGGGGGGGGGGGGGGGGGGGGGGGGGGGGGGGGGGGGGGGGGGGGGGGGGGGGGGGGGGGGGGGGGGGGGGGGGGGGGGGGGGGGGGGGGGGGGGGGGGGGGGGGGGGGGGGGGGGGGGGGGGGGGGGGGGGGGGGGGGGGGGGGGGGGGGGGGGGGGGGGGGGGGGGGGGGGGGGGGGGGGGGGGGGGGGGGGGGGGGGGGGGGGGGGGGGGGGGGGGGGGGGGGGGGGGGGGGGGGGGGGGGGGGGGGGGGGGGGGGGGGGGGGGGGGGGGGGGGGGGGGGGGGGGGGGGGGGGGGGGGGGGGGGGGGGGGGGGGGGGGGGGGGGGGGGGGGGGGGGGGGGGGGGGGGGGGGGGGGGGGGGGGGGGGGGGGGGGGGGGGGGGGGGGGGGGGGGGGGGGGGGGGGGGGGGGGGGGGGGGGGGGGGGGGGGGGGGGGGGGGGGGGGGGGGGGGGGGGGGGGGGGGGGGGGGGGGGGGGGGGGGGGGGGGGGGGGGGGGGGGGGGGGGGGGGGGGGGGGGGGGGGGGGGGGGGGGGGGGGGGGGGGGGGGGGGGGGGGGGGGGGGGGGGGGGGGGGGGGGGGGGGGGGGGGGGGGGGGGGGGGGGGGGGGGGGGGGGGGGGGGGGGGGGGGGGGGGGGGGGGGGGGGGGGGGGGGGGGGGGGGGGGGGGGGGGGGGGGGGGGGGGGGGGGGGGGGGGGGGGGGGGGGGGGGGGGGGGGGGGGGGGGGGGGGGGGGGGGGGGGGGGGGGGGGGGGGGGGGGGGGGGGGGGGGGGGGGGGGGGGGGGGGGGGGGGGGGGGGGGGGGGGGGGGGGGGGGGGGGGGGGGGGGGGGGGGGGGGGGGGGGGGGGGGGGGGGGGGGGGGGGGGGGGGGGGGGGGGGGGGGGGGGGGGGGGGGGGGGGGGGGGGGGGGGGGGGGGGGGGGGGGGGGGGGGGGGGGGGGGGGGGGGGGGGGGGGGGGGGGGGGGGGGGGGGGGGGGGGGGGGGGGGGGGGGGGGGGGGGGGGGGGGGGGGGGGGGGGGGGGGGGGGGGGGGGGGGGGGGGGGGGGGGGGGGGGGGGGGGGGGGGGGGGGGGGGGGGGGGGGGGGGGGGGGTCCAATAAGAATATGCGTGTATGATTATAAGGAAAAGTGGCGGAACCGCTGATTTTTGCAACGCTCAAGGCGGGTAGTTTGTTTTTGTATTTCTAGCTAGCTGGTCTATCACACACGGTTCGTCCTAATTTCTAAATAAACTACCTTCCTTTAGATTGCACAGGTGGTGATTTTACAGCGCACTTGCATCGCACACGGTTAAGGCAGTACCTCCACCCTTTGCTCGCGCTTGCGCAGTCATGGTGATTTTACAGCGCACTTGCATCGCACGCAGTTGAGCCAGTACCTCCACCTTTGCTCGCGCTTGCGCGGTCATGGTGATTCACAGCACACTTGCATCACACATGGTTAAGACATTATACCCGTGTCCATTGAGCGTCATCAGAGTCTTTGCAGCAAAAAAACGTTAGAGAGGGTCAGAAGACAGCCACACCAGCATGTGTCCCAAATATATATGAGTGAAAAGGGTGGTCTGTGATGTTCTAAATTCCAATGCACAACTTTCACCGCATGGGCCCATGGTTGGGCGCATCGTCGAAGATCGATGAGAGGGGCCAAAATTCAAGAACCACCTGGAAGTGGCCAAATATATGTAGGAATATTGGGTATGATGTTTAAAACTTTAAATACACAATGCACAACTTTGGTGGCATCTGCCTTGCAAACCCGAAAGCACCCTTGAATATATCTATAATGACATATGTCATAGCTAGCTAGGGTGCTTGACCCACCACCTCCCACTTCGTGTCAGCGGGGCGGATGCACGTAATGATACTTTGGTCATACATGCATGTCACCATGACCTACCATAAGACGGACCAGTGAATCTATCGTTTGGTCAAACGACAACTGTTGTTGTCAATAAACCGCTTGGGCCAATAGATTGAACCATCATCAAAATCGCACGAGAGGGACCACAAAACCAGCACCTCTTGCATGCGGCCCAAAATGATGTATGTTGGAAGGGGTGATGTGTGTTTTCAATATATAATTATGTACAATTTAGATGTGGTGCCTACCTCTCGATACAGATAACAACCATGAAGGAAAGGTAGTTAAGGATGAGATACATAGGGTATGATGTAGGTCGAACCCAGCAATCCAAGCATGTGGGGTGGAATCCTGACAACGCATGAGCTCGAGTTTTGGTTGAACGACATGTGACGGTGACCGGCCCTAACATGAACTAGGAGGAATCCACTCATGGCCAACACATACCCCTCGTTATCGGTCAAAGGGATGATATATATACACTCGGGGAGCCCACAGATATGTGTGTCGTCACAAAAAACCACACAAGGGAGACGTGGTCGATTAGAAGACCCCGAATACACTGCATGCGGCCCGAAAATATGTATGGGTACGGTGGTGTGTGATGTGTTTAAATCCCGAATGCACAACTTCGATGGGCGACCAACTACATTACAAACCGAACACCGTACCCGACCCCAAGCCTGGTTCAATACGTATGATGTCGGCTTCCCAACTTCGAGGCGGCGGCGGGGCGGGGGGTTGTCCAACGCATGCGCTCAAACTTTATTTGGTCTAACATGGCACACATAGCAATAGGAAACCATCATGGTCAAACCCTTCTCGTTGTTGGGTCAACGGGATAGATTGTGTGGGCCCCCCTCATTGTTGGTAAAGGATAATATATATACCTTGGGGAGCCCACAGATATGTGCACAAGGGAGACATGCTCGATCAAAACACCCTGCCCCCTATACCCTGCATGCGACATGAAAAAGGTTTATATAATCACCATGACAGGTCACTATAGAGTCAATCATTCTTTAATTTTTTAGAGCAAAAAAATAATCAATAAAAGCATAGTCTACAAATTAACAAAAGAAAGATCCTTTATCTCTATAATGAATGTGCCATAGCATTTAAATGAAGCTTGAGGACACCCATCCTTGGGCTACTCTAGCCCGAGCACGCTTAACTTTTGTGTTCTATTCGACTAGACTAGCGGATGGGAAGCCACACCTTGCAGATAGGAATTGCCTCCTTGCCTTTAAGGAGTTTCACGCTGGTCACCCTATGGGACCTCCTCCCTCTTATCACACACATTTGTGCTTTTAGAAACTATGTGCAATATTTACATGGCCGATGTGTCGCCGCCTAGCCTTCAATGAGCACTGACACTGGTAGCGGGAAAAAGATGGGAGAATAGGCCGGAAATCGATGAGAGGAGGGGCGGGAAATGGTAGCCTATTTGGATATATTACAACATTAATATAGAAAACTTAGTAGAGAAGGAAGCGTGAGCTAGCACGACGCATGCGCACAATGCTTACCCATGTACTGCATGTGCTATCAAAAGGGCTGAGGATTGCCATTCGATCTGGGAGCATCCAACGATGCAGACGTACGATCCATGGGGTTTGGGTTCTGGCCAATCAGAACGCACGACTCAGATCACACGCGAGCAGGGGGCATCGGTCACGGTTTGGTAGGCACACGGCTTTCGTGAGTGAACCGTGTGCTATTTGAAAACATTTCGTGAGAAGAATCTCAGTTTTTAAATCGCCGTAAATCCAAAACTCACCCAAAAATCATGAAACTTGGCATGGTGTCATGACATAGCACATATATGTCGACGAATTTTTTTCATCCATTTTGGCGCAAGTTTTATTACAAACCTCTTACAAACCGGAGCTTCTCTCAAAGAAGCCTCGTGGTTCTGGTAGGGAAACGTGTCCCCCTTGTGCACGAAACGATAATCATTGCCTCTTTTCGCCTTGTATTTTCTTCTACGGCCTACATGGAACGACAGGATATCCATGCTAAAATTTAAACTTATTCAAGGTTTGTTTGGCCTTTTTATACACTAATTGAGTTTCCCAGGCATTTAATGTCCATAATTCAAATCTGAACTTCAAATACATGCTCCAGTTCACCAAAATAGCTAGAAAAATTATACATGTGTCCTTGGGTGCATGTTTACGTCCCATGCTAGGAATGGGAACGAATTACAACCGTACCTGCGTCCTGGCTCATCCTCAAACATTTGTAATCTCGGTTTTTAAATCCTCGTAAATCCTAAACTCACCAGAAAGTCATGAAAGTTGGCATGGTGTCACGTCATGGCACATATATGTCATGGTAAAAACATTGTCCAATTGGGGTCAAGCTTTATTACAAACCTCTTACAAATCAGAGCTTCTCTCAAAGAAGCCTCATGGTTCCGATAGGGAAACGTGTTCCCCTTGTCGGTGAAACATAATCACTGCCTCTTTTCGCCTTATATTTTCTTCTACGGGAAACATGGAATGACAGGATATCTGTTCTGAAATTTAAACTTATTCAGGGTTCGTTTGGCCTTTTATACGCTAATTGAGTTTCCTAGGCATTTAATGTCCCTAATTCAAATCTAAACTACAAATACATGCTCTAGTTCACCAAAATGTCTTGAAAAATTATACATGTGTCACTGGGTGCATCTTTAGGTCCCATGCCAGGAATGGGAATGAATTACAACCGTATCGGCGTCCTGGCTCGTCCTCAAACATTTGGAATCTCGGTTTTTAGATCCCCATAAATTGAAAACTCACTAGAATATCATCAAAGGTGGCATGGTGTCATGGCACATATATGTCATGGTAAAAACATTGCCAATTTGGGCCAAGCTTTATTACAAACCTCTTACAAACCGGAGCGTGTCGCAAGAACCCTCGTGGTTTCGATAGGGAAACGTGTCCCCTTGTGGGCGAAACGATCATCGCGCCCCCTTCTAGCCTTGTATTTTCTTCTACACGCAACACGGAACAACGGGAGATTCACGCCGAACTTTGAAATTATTCAGGGTTCGTTTGACCTTTTTATTCATTAATTGAGTTTTCTAGGCATTTAATGTCCATAATTCAAATCCGAACTACAAATACATGCTCCGGTGCGCCAAAATGGCTAGAAAAAACATACATGTGTCCTTAGGGTGCATGTTTAGGTCCCATGGAAAGAATGGGAATGAAGTCAACCATCTCGCCGTCCTGGCTTGGCCACAAATATTGTGAATCTCGGTTTTTAAATCTCTGTAAATCCAAAACTCACCAGGAAATCATGAAACTTGGCATGGTGTCACTACATGGCACATATAATTGTCCAATTTGGGGGGGGGGGGGGGGGGGGGGGGGGGGGGGGGGGGGGGGGGGGGGGGGGGGGGGGGGGGGGGGGGGGGGGGGGGGGGGGGGGGGGGGGGGGGGGGGGGGGGGGGGGGGGGGGGGGGGGGGGGGGGGGGGGGGGGGGGGGGGGGGGGGGGGGGGGGGGGGGGGGGGGGGGGGGGGGGGGGGGGGGGGGGGGGGGGGGGGGGGGGGGGGGGGGGGGGGGGGGGGGGGGGGGGGGGGGGGGGGGGGGGGGGGGGGGGGGGGGGGGGGGGGGGGGGGGGGGGGGGGGGGGGGGGGGGGGGGGGGGGGGGGGGGGGGGGGGGGGGGGGGGGGGGGGGGGGGGGGGGGGGGGGGGGGGGGGGGGGGGGGGGGGGGGGGGGGGGGGGGGGGGGGGGGGGGGGGGGGGGGGGGGGGGGGGGGGGGGGGGGGGGGGGGGGGGGGGGGGGGGGGGGGGGGGGGGGGGGGGGGGGGGGGGGGGGGGGGGGGGGGGGGGGGGGGGGGGGGAACTATAGTAACAAAGCTCGCGGTACATCAAGATCGTGCCAAATCAAGAACACAAGAGAGAGATCAAACACATAGCTACTGGTACATACCCTCAGCCCCGAGGGTGAACTACTCCCTCCTCATCATGGAGACCGCCGGGATGATGAAGATGGCCATCGGTGATGATTTCCCCCTCCGGCAGGGTGCCAGACTGGGCTCCCGATTGTTTTTCGGTGGCTACAGAGGCTTGCGGTGGCGGAAGTCCCGATCTAGGTTTCTTTCTGGGGGTTTCTAGATTTATAGGAATTTTTGGCGTCGATTTCGGGGTCCACGAGTCAGCGACAAGGCAGGGGGCGCGCCCTAGGGGGGTGGGCGCGCCCTCCACCCTTGTCGTTGACTCTAGACTCTTCTGGCCCAACTCTTGTGCTTCGGGGACTTCTTCTGGTCCATAAAAAAACACCGTAAATTTTTAGCTCGTTTGGACTCCATTTGATATTCCTTTTCTGCAAAACTCAAAAACAAGGAAAAACAGAAACTGGCACTGGGCTCTAGGTTAATAGGTTAGTCCCAAAAATCATACTCCCTCCGTCCCAAAATAAGTTTCTTGAGCTTAGTACAAATTTGTACTAGAGCTAGTACAAAGTTGAGACACTTATTTTAGGACGGAGGGAGTATAAAATAGCATATAAATGCATATAAAACATCCAAGATGGATAATATAATAGCATGGAACAATAAAAAAATTATAGATACGTTGGAGACGTATCATGGATCTTTTTAGATTATATGTCAAGACAGGGATATTGACAAGCAAAATAGGCGTCAACAGCTTCATTAAGCATATAAAGAGATTCAGCTGCTCAAGCACAAGTTGGTAAAAACATGCACGAAGGCATCACTGCTGTAGGATGCTGCTAACGCGACACTACGATCAGAGACCCTTTGACGAAACTGTGTGCGATGCATTAATCGCAAACGGGGATGTAAAAAAATCATCAAAAAAGATGCAAAACATTTGCGATGGCAGAGACATCACACACGGTTCAGATTTTAGTTACGTGTGCGATGCTGGGCATACGGTTGATCCAGCAGAACTGTTTGCGATGAGGAAGAACAACAGAAACGGGCAGCCATATCAATGTGTGTGCGATATATGGCATACAGTTTGCTCCGATGAACTGTGTGCTATTAGGGAATGCAACAGAAACGGTCAGCCGGATCAAGGTGTGTGTGATATACGGCATACGGTTCAATCGGACAAACTATTTTCGATTAGGCAAGAGAATGGAAACGGTTCATCTTAACAAGATGTGTGTGATATGCGGCATTTGCGATGAGCCAAAAGAACACAAACGATTCATGTAAACTAGATGTGTGTGATACGCAGCAAACAACCCACTCAGATGAACTGTTTGCGATGAGAAATTATAACACAGACGGTTACTATAGTAAGTTCGTGTGCGATTCTGTTCGTACAAAAAACTTTGAAAAATGCAAACTAGTTGCTTGCGGTGGCTAGGAGTATCGCACACGATGCGTCTGTGAGTACTTGTGTGCAATGATTAGTAAGTTACACATAATGAACGGCCGCAAGGGTGATATGCTGATCATGGAGTCCGAGAAGACCGTCGTCGGAAGGCCGCCGGCTCAGCCTTTTAGCCTATATTTTATTATAATTGTATGCATAAGTAGGTCGTGAGTGTTTTGTGCCTTGCCGCATGTGGCATTTTATATTATCCTGAATACGTAAGACAATTATTAACCGTTGCCATTGTAAATTTGTCTCAATGGTGAGCAGAGCGCGTGCAGGGACGCCACGGCGAGCAACCACGTGGTCAACCTTCTGGCACCCCGTGGGAGACGCGACGGCGCATCCATAGGACACGATGGTGACATCATGACCGTGTGTGATAGTGGGCAGACACGTACACGTACATCCGAGAACAAGGGCCCACGTTTCGGGCTTCCGATGCGTGGCATACGGTTGATCCAAAAGAGTTGTTTGCGATGAGGCAGAACAACAGAAACGAGGCTTTGTAGGCCCAGAACCATCAATAAATTTTGACTTTGTTTCTCGTCACATTGCAGATTACAACGCAATAAGTAATTGCAAATCTGTTCACACAGATCGAACTAATATGTGTTCACACCGATCAAACTAATATGTGTTCACACTTAGCACCGGGCTATAAAAGCTACCCACTCAAAAATTACTTCATAGTTCCTCTCCTCATCACCCATGAAACTGGTCTTTCCTGTCAAGTCATTCCGCCATGACCGGTAGGAGGAGTTTCGGGTGGACATATAACCAGGCAGCAAAGACCAAGGCCGCGGAAGCACTAGAGAGGTCCCGCCTTGAAGCGGCAGCCGCAGCAGAGATGTCTCGGCGCGCCGTGGAGCCCTCGAACGAGCTCTCACGGGCACACGATGGCTCTCACAAGCGCACTCACCGCGTCGGTGATCGCGATGAGCTAGCGTTGCTGAAGTCCTTGGCCGGCGACGACGACATTCCCGCTGGCCTCATTAAGCAGCAGGAGCTGGTCGACGGCTTGATGAAGCTGCTCAAGATCAGTGATGCCTCGGTTGACAAGGCGACCGGCCTCGTCGAGCAACTCATGGGTGACAATGCAAAGCTCCTCAAGGCGCTCGCCGAGAAGGAGGAGGAGGCCGCCGGCTGGAAGATGCTGCATGAGCAGAGCAGTGCCTCGGGGATGACGCTGACAGCGGTCATCGAGGAACTGATGGGTGACTTGAGGAAGCTCCTGATCGAGCGCGAGCAGGAGGTGGAGGAATCAGTGGCTGCTTTCAAGCAAAGTGGTGAGGAATTGAAGAAGGAGCTGGAGGATGTCATCGCCCGGTGATCCATGGGGGGGGGGGGGGGGGGGGGGGGGGGGGGGGGGGGGGGGGGGGGGGGGGGGGGGGGGGGGGGGGGGGGGGGGGGGGGGGGGGGGGGGGGGGGGGGGGGGGGGGGGGGGGGGGGGGGGGGGGGGGGGGGGGGGGGGGGGGGGGGGGGGGGGGGGGGGGGGGGGGGGGGGGGGGGGGGGGGGGGGGGGGGGGGGGGGGGGGGGGGGGGGGGGGGGGGGGGGGGGGGGGGGGGGGGGGGGGGGGGGGGGGGGGGGGGGGGGGGGGGGGGGGGGGGGGGGGGGGGGGGGGGGGGGGGGGGGGGGGGGGGGGGGGGGGGGGGGGGGGGGGGGGGGGGGGGGGGGGGGGGGGGGGGGGGGGGGGGGGGGGGGGGGGGGGGGGGGGCCTTGCTACTCGCACGTGTCCGATCGAGCTTGTGAGGTGGACAGGATGCACGCGTCCCGTCGAGCCTGCGCGGCGGACTGCTCGCACGCATCCCGTCGAGCCTGCATGGTGGACTTCTCGCGCTCATCCCGTCTAATCAAACAGCTGCACGCATGCCATCAAGTATGATTAAATTTTGACACGGTTCATATAATACAACCGTTTGCGATATTAACGTGTCAGCTATTTGTTTTAAAAGAACTTCATTGGCTATTAATGTGTGCACCTTGTCTCAAACTGGATGATTTTTTTACCACGACATATATGTACCATGTCATGAAACCATGCCAAGTTTCATGTTTTTGGGTGAGTTTTCGATTTACTGGGATTTAAAAACTGAGATTCTCAATGATTCAGGATGACGAGAAGTTTGTAATTCATTCTTATTCCTTAAATGAGACCTAAACATGCACCCAATGACACATATATGATTTCCCACCCATTTTGCTTCACTGGAGCATGTGCTTGTAGTTCAAATTTGAATTATGGACTACATTAAATGCCTAGAAAACTTAATTAATACAT